>LOEQ01003653.1:0-10061 GCA_001685075.1 Bramus lutescens | reverse complement strand
TTTTTGTTTTACATATAAAGTTGATTATTGTTCTCTCAAGGTCTGTGAAGAATTTTGTTGAGATTTTGATGGGGATTGCATAGAATCGATAGATTGCCTGTGGTAGAATTGCCATTTTTACTATGTTGATATTACCAATTCAAGAGCATGGGAGATCTTTCCATTTTCTGGTATCCTCTTCAATTTCTTTCTTCAAAGACTTTAAGTTCCTGTCAAAAAGATCTTTCACTTCCTTGATTAATGATACCCCAATAATCTTTTTGCTATTTGTGGCTATTGCGAAAGGTGAGGTTTCTCTGATTTCCCTCTATGCTTGCTTCTTTATCCTTTGTGTACAGGAGGGCTACTGACTTTTTTGAGTTGATCTTTTCTTCCACTTGTTTGGTTAGAGTTACTCTGAGCTATTTTATGCTATTTGTGGTTATTGTGAAGGGTGTTGTTTCTCTGATTTTTTTCCTAGCCCTTTTATCATCTGTATACAGGAGGGCTACTGAATTTTTTGAGTTAATCTTGTATCCTGCTACATTACTGAAAGTGTTTAAGAGTCATAGAAGTTCCTTGGTAGAATTTTGGGTGTTGCTTATGTAAACTATCATATCATCAGCAAACAGTGAGAGTTTGACTTCTTTTCTGATTTGTATCCCCTAGATCTGCTTTTGAGACAGAGTTGGTTCTCCAAGGAAATCAACAAATCATTAGATGCTGAAAAAGCTTTTGAGAAAATGCAACATCCCTTCATGATAAAGGTCTTGGAGAGAGCAAGGATTACAAGGAACATACCTAAACATAATATAGGCAATATACAACAAGCCAAGAGCCAACATCAAACTAAATAGAGTGAATCTGCCAGTGATTCTATTGAAATCAGGAACAAGACAAGGTTGTCCACTCTCCCCTTATCTATTCAATATGGTTCTTGAGGTACTAGCTGAGATACTATCTCATGCCTGTCAGAATGGCTAATATCAAAAATACTGATGACAGCTTATTCAGAAGAGGACATGGAGTAAGGGGAACACTCCTCTACTGCTGGTGGAAATGGAAACTTGTACACTTAATTTGAACATCAGTATGGCATTTTCTAAGAAAACTGGGAATCAATCTACCTCTGTTCATATTTTAATGCTGCTTTCACAAAATACATATAATAAATTTACACACACACATACACACATATACTTTTAGAGAAGTTGAGTACAAAAACTGAATATGAAATATGCCTTTCATATTTTCAGTCTGCTATCCAACTTTACTAAACTATGATTGTTTCAGTTGAGGCAAAGAATTTTGCAGTAAATTATCCCTTTATTCCCTAATTATATGTTGAGAGTTCTCTGTTCAGATACTTTTTCAGGCATCTGGTCAAGCCCTCAGAAAAGACATAGGGTGTTTTTGAAACTTTTAGCCACTTGCTGTTTGGAACATATAAATATATTAAGCATTTAGCTTTTTAAAATATAAGGTATTTAAAATAAATTGAGGGTACTGCAAAGGTCAAAATGTTCTGCTTCCTTCAGAGACTCAGAATTTAATATTTACTTAGGCTTTATACACATTATATGACTTCTTTGATGTATTGTACTAGGGCTATTAATTCAGGAGTTGAAAGGGAGTTCTTATGAGACCACTTGTAGCAAAGGGTGAGGCAATGAATGCGTTCTCTGTGTATCAATCACTGGAAAAGGGTCGGGGCACTTAGTGCTCTAGTTGTATTGTACTGAGGTAATTTCATTCTTTAATCTTCACCACAAAAGCATAAAGCAGGTAGAGTTCAAAGCAATGGGGTGGAAAGTAGGTAAGAAAAAATGTTAAATGCCTACAGTGTTAAATTAGCAGAGGCATGACATATTGATGATGTATCAATGTAACTGTGGAAGCATCTCCTAAACCAAAGACCACATTCTCTGGACTGATTTAGGCTATTAGTCCCTTTAAAATTTATGTCCATTTTTATTTATTTTTGTTTGTTTTATTTGTTCACTTCCTTACATTTCTAGGCTAAATATCCTAAACTGAATTTAAATAAAGGCAGAACAGAGATCAAGTTTATACTGAAAGTTCAAAGTGAGAATGCTGTGCTCTGATACCTTGTTGATATTTTGTCCTGACTCAATGTTTGAAAACTTGAGAGTGCTACCTTGGAAGCACTGGTTCAAATAATTCTTCTATTTTCTTCCCATATTGAGATGCTGATTTTGAAATTAAAGCACAGAGAACTCAATTCCTAATCTAAAAATGAAATGGTTTTTCTTAGTCATGTGTAGATTGATTAAGAAAATGCAATGAAACTTCATAATTTTCATAAACTGGGTGATATTTTGATGCAATCTATTTATGGTTCATAAATCAGTTTGTACTCAATGAATGTAGAATGGTTTCTTCCATTACCATCAAAACTATCTTGAGTAATCATCTAGCTTCATTTCTTATTAAATCGTTATGAGTCCCATATTGAAGACAATCAGGTGACCACAAGAGGCTCTTAGTTTACTTGTTATTAGTATTTGGAGAATTGCTTACAGTGTAGTTCATTCAGGTCCTTTCCTCTTAGACAAACACTCCTCTTCCTTACTCACCCAAAGTTGTGTTTTATCTTTGTTGTTTTTTTTTCTCTCTCCCAAACCAGGTCCAATTAATGTTGCACATAAATTCATAGATATGTGGAAATCCAATATGAAGAGAATGATCTAGGCATCATCGCAAATACTGATTCCAAGATTAGCCTGGAAAGGTACATGAGATGAGGAAGATGTAAAAGCAGTAGCTGACAAGCCTGATACCCCTAGTTAGGTCTCTGGAACTCACATAGCAGAAAATGATAGTTCTTCTTGTAATGTCTTCTATGACCTTACTTTGCATGCCACCATAATGCGCATGCAAGCACACACAAATGTCGACTTCTAGTGGGTCGAAGGGGTCATGAATAAACCAGGACACAGTGGATGCAGAGCGAAATCAGCAATGGCAACTGCATGCTGTGCTTTATTAGCATAAGCATTTTATTCACTTTGCTTACATAAGCTCAACAAGGAAGTGAACTTCGATGCACTCACAACAGAAGGGTTACTATAACAAGAGAAGAGTTGTAATAAGGGTCACCATAACAAGATAAAGGTTATCATAGTATGATAAGAGTTACCATAAATGTTACCATAGTATAAGGCAAATATGTTTCTGTTACACAAGTAAGAACAAGGAACTAAAAAATGAAAAATACATTGGGTGATTTAAATCTACCCTTAGCCCTTCAGTACTTGACGCAAAGCTTCAGGAACATAGCAAAGTTTTTAGCAATCATTCTTAGCAATCATACACAATGGGGCTCCTTCCTCAACTCCATGACATCTGTAACTAGTGAGTTTGTCTGGATGAAGTAATTATAACTTGGCCAAGGACAANCAATGTCCTAGATCTAATCTGAGCTATTCAAACTATCTGAGCAAAGCAGTTCGTAATGTTCTATGCTGCAGGGCAGCCACTTCCTTAAACTCTGAGGTCATCGAAAACTGTATCAAGAGAACAGGGAAGAAGACTGTTGCCTTCCTCTGAAACCTGCAGTCCATCCACAGCCCTCAATTTTCCCCAAAGCCAGGGCGGCTTATACCCTGCAACTAAAGCACAGACTCTTAATCTTCACACAGAAACACACCACATGCACACATACAGACAAAAAATAAATAAAATATAGCATTGAAGTTAAATATAAATTAATAAGACAAGCTTCATTAGTCCTTCAAGTATCTCTTGGATGAAAATGTTAAAAAAAATAGGAGAAAAGGAATATTTTGTTTGAATGTGAGTGTATGTGAGAGGAAGTTCATGCCTTAAATCTTAAATATAGTTGTAAGAATATCCATCAAGAACATACTATGAATATTATAATGAAATTCTTGTCAAGTATTTTAGGATTCTTTCAAGACATTGTGGTAGAAGATATCATTCTACAAATGGCTGCCTGAAATCAAGAATATGAATTAGTTTCTTTGTATTATTTATTCCTATGACAACATACATAACTTAAAGTTCAATTTTAAAGCCAAGTACAAGAGATTAACAACTGTAACTAAAGATGATGTGGATTAATGTCAGCAATGTATTGTTATAAAAGTTAGCTGAAATTTCTAACATAATCATTTGGACAACAATCAACTATAAACAACTTTAAGGAAAATGCCACTAGGGAAAATTGTTATTATTGCTGGCATCACAACAGACCAAAAAAAAAAAAANCATGGTGAAGCTTCCGAGTGTCTATGATATATAAACATCCAGAACTAGATCCTGAGTATAAGAGGCTAGCAATGAAATACTGCTGTGGGGAGTATATTGTTTAGGAAAAGTCAGCCTGTCCAACACAAAATCATAGTACTCTGTTAAACAAAGAGGCATAAAGGGAATGGACCCAGATGGGAGAGGATGTGGGGAGGAAATAGAAGAATTACAAGGAGGCAAAACTGTCTTTGAGATATATTGCATGAAAAAAGTATTTTTAAATCATATTAATCTTATCCTCCAAAAAATAAAAATAATAAAATAAAATAGGATATGACAAAAATAAACAAACAAAAATAGGACAAAACAAACAAGACAATTCCATACAGACCCACACACATTCATATCCACAGGAATCCCATAAAAATACAAACATTGGAAGTCACAATATACACACAAAGGCCCAAATCCTCAATCAACTTAGCTTAAAGTCTGAGTGAGAATATCCAAGTTATTAAAATTACATAAGAAATGAAGACTTACATAATGACAGATAAGAAATCCAGGGAATTGTAAGAGCATGTTTTAAAAACCTGTACTCCATCAAATTGAAAAGCCTTATAAAGAAATGGATAATATTCACAGTATGTATCACTTAGCAAATTTAAACCAAGATCAAAAAAGCAATCCAAACATTCCCGCAGTCTCAAGGAAAATAGAAGCTATAACTAAAATCAACCCCCTCAAAAAATGGGGAATGGGACAGATGATTTATGACATGAAATTCCACCAGATTTTCAAAGAATTAACACCATTAATCTTCAAATTATTCCACAAAATAGAACCAGCAACAGATTGTCCAATTTTTTATAAGAGCACAATTATATTGATTCATAAAAATATAACAAAGATAATTACAGAGCAATTTTCCTAATGAGCGTTGATACAAATATTCTCAATAAATTATTTGCAAACTACATAAGGACACATTGGACAGATCACCCACCATGACGGAGTAGGCATTATCTCAGTGAAATCAGCAAGAATAGTTCCACATCCATCCATAATTAATAAATGTAATCAACCACTTCTCTCCCCCAAGATAGGGGAGGAGAGAGAGAGAGAGATGAAGAGAGAGAGAGAGAGAGAGAGAATGATATGCATATTTTGTCTTTCTCTCCAGAACGACTATAATAGACATTAGTTTTCATATCTTACTTCTTCCTGTGGGAAACATTTGGCACCAGTCCAAAGAGCAATCCACTAAGAATAATTTGCAGACCAGAGCACCATTCAGAAATTTGAGAGCCAAGGTAGTATCCACCTCTTGTTTTATTTATTGAAAACAAATACTTTACTTATAATATACCTAGTTAATGTTTCCTCCATCTCTTTACTCCAACCAGTTCTTCCCTACCTTCCTCTCCATCCAGAACTACCACTTTCTTTCTCTCTCATTAGAAAACAATTAGGACTATAAGGGACAGTAATAAAATAAAATATTATGTAAAGAAAAAGAAACATATCAGAATAGCCATCAGTAGATGATCAACAGAAGACTTACTCAAAGGTGTCTTTGAAGTTTCCTTGTCTCATAATTATGTCGAGGCTTCTTCCTTCCTTCCTTCCTCTTCCTTTCTTCCTTTGTTCCCTTCCTCCCTCCTTTCTTTCTTTATTCTTTCCTTTTTCTTTCTTTCTTTCTCTCTCTTTCTTTCTTTCTTTCCTTCTGTCTGTCTGTCTTTCATTCTTTTTAACCTTTTTTACTTTAATTAATTAATTTTCTTCTTACCCTACCATGTCCAGCTTTTTGCTACAAACCAAAATCAAGTTCTGGTCCTTTATTTGCTGAAATATGCTTTTTAAAAATACTTGTCAGTAATCACAACATCCATTAGCTTTTCTAAAATTTCAACCGGCAGAAGCACTGGAGAATTCTGATAAACCAGTCCTGGAAGGCATCATTTGTATAAACATTACTTTCTTAAGGCAGTTTTCTTTGTCAAAGAAAAAATAGGAAAGAATTGGAAGCTAATTAGCTATTAATTCCATTTAAACATAATGTTTTTGAACCTCAATTCCTAAATTTTATTCAATGAAATAGCTGGAATCTAATGAGGGATATTTAATATAAGAATAGCCAAGTCTATATTTTAAGTCCAGAGTAAATAGATTGACATATGAAATATAAGTCAGTGTGGTACTTTCTTGTACCAGAAATCTCACTATTTCACCCCAAGAGTCTCATTTCATTACTTATTGCCCCCACAAAAAAAGTAATCATAATGAACAATATGTGCATGCTTATGTGCCTAATATGGCAAAAATATAAACTTAAAGGTCAAAGGACCACATTAGTAGCTTCATTAATTTTATTGGTTTCATTTTAAGAGCTTTAGAAAATCTTTACGTGACAAGAAAGTAGTTTTATGTTGTAATTTGAATTTATGTGGCACGTGACTGCAAACTCCTTGCAACAGAGCTCAGGTGGATGGGTTTTTAATTAAGGGAAAGTGAATGGGAAAAGGGAGAAAAGGAGAGGAGAGACTAGCCTCTGGTACCAGAAGAGATGAGAGAAGAGAGAAGAGAGGGAGGAGATGGGGAGAGGGAGAGACAGAGAGAAAAAAGAGAGAGATGTGAGGTAGGCAGGGTTCTTTTAAGGGGGAACATAGTGAATGTGCACAGGAGGTGCTCTTAGTGGCTACAGCTGAGGATATATACTCAGAGGCCAGATCAGTACAGATGCCTAAATACTATTCCTCACTTTGTATTTATTATAAAAGAGTGAAGAATCAGAAAGGAGTAGTACGAAAGGCAGGGATGAGGATGCATTGTTCTTAAAACTACTTCCTGCTGACCTGCGTGGGTGGGCACCGTTCACCTTTGGGAGACCTGTGAAAGCTGGAGCACTGGCCATATCCTGGAGTGTCTGACTGTTTCACTTTGCTATCCAAGCTCTGTGGCACTATCAGGCGCCACTTGAACCTGGCAAAATGCTGTTTGAGGTGGTTCCAAGTCGACTCCTTGGGCTTGATGCATCTGATCCTTTCCCGTTATCACAGCATCACCCAGACATTTTGATGATCTAGACATGTGAAAAAGACTATATATCCTAATATTAAGCATATTATAAAAAATTAAGTTCTATATATATATTTAATAAGTACCTTCTTCAGTGCTATGTTATTCCTTGTTTCTATGTCATTCCTTCTAAAATATAAAACTAACAATTTTTGCACATATCCACATAATTGAAACATAATGTAAATCCAGAACTAAATTTAGATATTCATTTTACTCTTACTTGAAGAATCAGCATTCAATCACAAAGACATTTTTACCCTGATGGACCTAATCGAATTTCATTACAAATCAAAGGATTGTATTTTAAAAGGCACACTTAAATCTATGAACTTCACTTCAATTATTAAACTGACTATAAATACAAAATTGGTTCCTTTTCTTAAACAGAACTTAGATCATGGCTAATTATAAGCTTCCTGATACATGAGTGAGTACGTTTTGGTGCACTTAATATTAGTTAACAAAGAATTCTTAAAGTGCTCAGAAAACTCAATTAAATATTACACATTTATTTCTGTGGCTTATGTAATTTGTGCTTATTGAATTCAGATACTTTCTTGCAATTATATTTTAAAGAGAAAATTCTATTGCTTTCCATTTATTAAAAAATACTTGGAAAACTTTAAAAAATTAAAAGCCCTACGCTTTTAGGCACCAACATTTTGAGTCAATTACTTTTGGAAAACGTGAGTATTTGGTAAAAAAAAAACTAAAACCCTTTCTTTATTCATGTAATGTCATGTAATGTCTTTGTCTTAGAGTTTCTATAGCTCTGCAGAGAGTCCCTGACCACGGAGATTCTTACAAAGAAAACACTTAATTGGATATGTTTTATAGGTTCAGAGGTAGATTCAATTATAGTCATGGTGGGAAGAAGGGCAGCTCTTAAACAGATGTGGTGCTGAAGAAGGTTGTCCTTGCTGTCCTCACCCAGTGACACATTCTCACCAGAAAGGTCATACTTACTTCAACAAAGTCACACCAAAAATTCTGTGAACCTATGGGACAACTTATTTTCTTTTTTCCTTTCTTCCTTTCTTCCTTCCTTTCTTTCTTCCTTCCTTCCTTTCTTTCTTTCTTTCTTTCTTCTTTCCTTCCTTCCTTCTGTCTCTCTCTTTCTTTCTTTTCCTTTCTTTTTTTCTTCCTTCCTTTCTTCTTTTTCTTGTTTCTTTCCTCTCCCTCTCTCTTTCTTATTTTTCACTTTTTTCATTTTACATAACAACACCAGTCTCTCCTTCCTCCACTTTTCACATCCCCATCTCCCCCCTTCTAAACCCCCTGCAATTCCTCAGAGGGATTAAGTCCTCCCTTGGGTTGTCAACAAATCTGACATACCAAGCAAAGGCAGGACAAAGCTCTTCACCCAGTATTAATGCTGAGCAATGTGTCTCATCATAGGGAATGGGTTCCAAAACACCAGTTCATGCACCCAAGATAATTCCTTGCCTCACTTCCAGAGCCACCCTGTAACAGATCAAGCCACATAACTGTCACCCACATTCAGAGTGCCTAATTCAGTCCCATGAAAGTTCACTAGATGTCAGTCCAGAGTCAGTGAGCTCCCAATAACTCAGGTCATCTGTCTCTGTGGTTTTCCCCATCATCACCTTGAAGTGCCTTGCCCATTCTGAATCAAAACACCACAATACTCTGAGTTTAACTCTTGAGTAATGGTGATTAAGTAGTGATTAGACTATGTATATTCACCCAGCAGGATGACCTTTAGTAAAGCCAATAAGTGCTTTGGTATTAATATCCTCATGAATAAATTGTAATAACTTCTGTATATATTCCTCCATCTAAAAAAAATGATTGTAGCACTGAGAGTGATGTCTAAGGCAGACTAAAGCCTCCAGTTGGGCTAGGGAGATGATGTGTTTAGTAAAGTGCTTGTCCTGTAAGCACTGGGCCAGAGTGCTTAGACCCAACAGAAATGCCAGGTGCACATGTATTTACAGATTATGGGGGTAGAAATAGGAGGATTCCAGGGGTTTGCTAGCTTCTCAGAATAGAATAAATGCTGTGCTCCAAGTCAATGGTATTCCTGAGGCTAACCCCTGAGATTGTCTTGAAATTCCACATGGGCGCATGTGCAAAAACACATCCACACACAAGAGACTATACCTACATACAGGCATGTCAAAGGTTTTCATTTGTTTGAAAGAAGTAAAGTACTACATACTTCCACGTCCCTATAAAATCTTGCATAAAATTATGGCAAAATAACAAACACAGTCAATTAAAGTTTTCTGGAAATACTCAGTTTAAGCATATTATACAATTATTATTCTGTAAAGCAAACTGTAATACTCCTTTAGACTGACAGATGAAGTAATTTAGACGTAGAGTACTTAAGAAATAAGATCATTTTCACAAAGTTATTAGATATAGAGATAGAATTTGATTTAATCTAGGAAATCTGACTCTCAAATATATTTTCTATAACCTCACTGATAACAGTGGCTCCTTTGAATGCTTTAGACAAAATGACTCAATATTTCAACTCGATAAAAATTAACTGATTTATAGCTATTTATAGTGATTATATAAATGTCAAAATGACCAGAAAGTCATTTTATCATTTTTTTTTAATTTTTTTATTAAAAATTTCCACCTCCTCCCATTTCCGTCCCACTCTCCACACACCCTCTCCCCCTCCCTCTCCAGGCCAAAGAGCCATCAGGGTTCCCTGCCCTGTGGGAAGTCCAACGTTCTCCCCCTCCATACAGGTCTAGGAAGGTGAGCATCCAAACAGACTAGGCTCCCAC
>LOEQ01003652.1:99986-122762 GCA_001685075.1 Bramus lutescens | reverse complement strand
CCCACAGGGCAGGGAACCCTGACTGCTCTTTGGACTGGAAATGGAGGGTGGTGGAGGAGGGGGGGAATTGGGAGAGGGGCAGGAGGTGGAAATTTTTAATAATAATAATAATAATAACAATAATAAAAAGAATAGAAATAATTTCTGAAGGCAGAATACTTTGAGTTCAGGAAGCTTACTTCTACCTGTTGTTTCATTTATGTTTATCTTCAGAAGAAAATATCTTAAATTCAAGTAGGTTAACTTAATAGCTTAATCACAACTTGTGTGGATTTTGATACTCTCCTCCTGTGTGGGTGGAATATGTTAGTCAATGTCATTGAAAGAATTATCTAGAACTTTTGATCCTTCCTTTGTAAATAATTAATTTCTCTTTCAAATAATGGGAATATTGAATAATTGAGGGATTTCTGATTTAATGCAATAAGTTAAAAAGATATTTTACCGCTACCCTTTACTGGGACATAAAACAAAGAATTCAGTTGTTAACAAATGTTCAAAGGAACTAACTAGGCTAAGTATAGTAATAATATTTGTTGAAAATATTTAGATATACATGTTTTATCTAGAAAGCTACAAATGTCTCTGTGTATATCCTTTTGCAAATTTTTTGAAATGAATGTCAAAAATTAAACAAGCTCTTGGTAGAAAGGAAAATATTCCACTGCGCTGATTCACCCCCTCTGCCCCCTGCTCACCATAAAATGCTACTTTCAATTTTAAACAAAAATTTCCAGTAAAAATCAACTATATTAATTATAAATCAAAAATGATGATTATAATTAATATTTGTGTTAATTTCTGAATTTATCATTACAAATTAATGAATTAATCAAAACAGAAGAGACTACAAATATTGTTTAAAATTTCTTCTAAATATAAATTCACTTTTGCCTATAGTTATTAAATAATATAGTTTATAAATCTACTTGAAATAATTTTTAAAAATTTTAAGTAGAGGAATTTATCTTGTTCTCTTCAATTCTTAACATCTCATATCATACACATGTCTCCATGTTAAAACAAAGACATAAGATTATATATATATATGGGTTAAGATATTACAAGACTATATTGTGATGTATGTAATTTCAATAAGGAATTTTATTTTAAATGTGTTCTTTAATTTTTTAGCAAGAAACAGTACAACCTGGTGCCCTGCAACAGCCTTGCCCTTTTAAAGCATAACCTTTTAGCTCTGTCATAAAAGTGACCTAAATCTTGCAGCTTCCTCCTCTCACATTGCCCAACAACATGTTCAAGTCCTCTGTACCAGGCTGAAGAAACTAGAGCACGCGAGCCAAGAAAGTGCATTTATGGCTTAATCTTAATAGGAGGTGATTACTTTGGATGAAGAAAATAACTCACAGTTTTCCACATTTTTTACTTAATGGTCGAACACATTTAATAAAACCCTGGTAATCTCGGTGTGAAAGCCTTTTACCCTGTTTCACTGAGAAATGATTTCAGCAGGCAGAGCTAATGTGCCTCATTAAGGAATGTGCATTAGGGCTCTGTCTGTGCTCCTGCTTTTAGCCCAATTATCCCATACTGCAGGATGGGACGGGAAAGACACTGTACTCTCACCAGTTCCACCCCATCCCCAATCATCTTGGCTTTTATGTCTTGTGACATTGCCTTCAGTTTCTCTAGGATGTGTCATACCCTAAGGATCGCAGGGAAGCTTCTCAAAGTCAGAGTGCTGTCTCTTTCCTCCAGGGATAACATTTACCGGGTTTAAGGTGGTCCCAGAAACTTACTCTGCAGTAAATATGTGATGAATTTGTCTTTCTTTTATGACACAGGATCCCTATCACAGTTCACACTGAACTCACACTAGCCGTCTTCATGTCTCAGCCTTCCAAATGCTTAGATTCGATGGGCGACCCCTACTCACGAAAGTACTTCATTATGAGTAAGCAAGAGCTTGGAAATTATAGCTGCCTTCTGCCTCCCTTACATCCAGAGGATGATTTCATACTATGCTCCCAATCTAGAGAGCACTCTTTTATGTATATACGTACATCCAGTTATTTCCTTCCCCTCTGAGCACTCATGAGGCTAGCACCTATATGCTTTTATGATGTCATTTCCAAATTTATTGAGAATCCTCTACATTTAAGGTTCCTTCATGAAGCAACGCAGTGTGTGAATAAAAGATAGGTCTTAGCTAGGATTGTATGGATAGGGAGTGAACTGCAAATGAGAGAAATGCCAGTGAGTGATGTAGCTCTGAAGAATGTCAAGGGACAGGAAGCCAGAGTAATAAGGAAGAAACTAAGCAGAGAAGAATCAAAAAGTGGTGGTGACTTGTGCTCTCTCCTGGACAACAAATTACCTGCCCTAATTAAGCGATCAATGTTTAATGGGCAGCCGATTCTTTCAAGGATTAAGTACTACAACCTACTAAGGCATGTACAAGGACAATTGACATCTCAGAGAGAAAAGAATATTAAAAATGATTTGAGAAAAATGTTACTTGCATTCTGAAGAAAAGGAGGTCAGATATATTTAAAACAATTAGGACTGACTTTGTGTCAAATGGCATTTAAACTTCTGAATTCTAAAAATTGTCCCAGATTTTGAGAGTTGAAATGAAAGACAGTATATTTTGGTCTGGAAAAATCAGTGACTGAAAGGACTGTGAACAATTGGAGTGAATTAAATGAACACTTAGAAACGAAGCTGTTCCTGCTCATTTTCCCAAATAGCCAATTCTGCAAGACATAGGAGTAAGTTAAGTCTTTCTGCACAGTACCCTGGTTGCTAAGGAAACAAAGACAGAATCAACAAATGGGACCTTATATGATTAAAACCTTTTGTACTGCAGAGGAAATGGACAATAGAACCAAGAGGCAACTCACAGAATGGGAGTAAAACAGATAGAAAACTAATGTCTAGAACATACAAAAAAGCTATAAAAAATCAAAAGAGAATTACCATATTTTTTAAAGGCTAAAGAATTGAGAACAGAAACTTCTCAAAAGTTGAATAGCTAATAAACACTTTAAAAAGTGTTCAAAACCCTAAGCCATCAAGGAAATGCAAATGAAAGCTACATTGAAAGTCCATTCCACCCACATCAGAATGCCAATCATCATCAAAAAAATTTAAAAAGACAACAAATGCTGGAGAGGTGTGGGAGAAAATGAACACTAATACACTGTTGATGAAATACAAAATGGTACGGTCACTATGGAATTCACTCTGAGGGTTCCTAATAATTCAGTACATTTGGACTTTATATCATTGTAGATTCATGGTATTTATCTTTTTACTTTGAATATATAAATAAGTACTGATTTAAATGTTTGTTATTCAAACTGTTGCAATCTGGCCGTTGAGAGGCATCTCCATTGGCTTGTGTGTTACTGACCAATTCCCAATCCCAGAGACTCTTGGACACTTTCTTGTTAATCATCATATGCTCCAGGTATATTTTGAATATTCCCTCACTGTGCCCCAGATTCAATTATAGAGTCCTTTGTCACCAATGGTAATACAATAAAGCTAAAATGAAACACTTTTCTGGGCACAGTAGGGCAGTCATATATGAACACATATGTTTATGACAGCATGCCCCAGGTCTGTGCAGGCTCAGGCCAGAGGAAACTCTAGCATGAAGAAGGGAAGTGGGCATAAAGGCCCACCCTTATCTGATGAGTTATTGGCAGTTGATAGTTGCTTGTAGAAGAGTCAGTTTTCCAGTGTAGATTGTGGCAGGTTGATAATACTCTACTACATGTTCACATACTCATGGGCATGAGTATTTACGTAGTGAAAATTGAACCTGGTGGAGAGTGAGAGAGAGAGAAAAATACATAAAATTTGGAGTTGTTGGGAAGTGTTTAATGCATGGATCTGGGAGGAATTTGTGAATGGCTGTGAATATAATAAAAAATTATGAAATTCCTAAGGGATTATTACAAAACACATTTTCAAGAAGTTTTAGTCATGCAAACAAGGAATACATTTCTATGTTTTCAATCCTCCCAACACCATCCCAAGGAGGACTAGAAGCTGGAATAACATAATTCCCTATGTTTGGCATACTTTTTTCTCAAGGTTAGCTATGGAATATCTACTCTCCAAGTCTTGTCTTTGCTTTTATTTTCTTGAAAGAATGCTGTGGTAAGCACTGTAAAAACTCTTGATACTGTACACACACCAGAGAATCACAATACTCTTTGCCCATTTGGCATCTGCTCTATAAATGATGTGCACAGCTCTTCTTGGTTGTCAAAGAATTCAGACTATAACTTTAAACCACTAACATTCCACATATTCAAGGGGGAAACTCATGCTTTAATATGTCCCTGGTGATACTTTATTTTCAACTGACATGTCCATTTGTCTGTGTTTGATTTCATACATTCATGATATGGAAATTTCTTTCACTGTTCTTCTTTTATTGATGATAAGGAGATTTTTACTATAGTCTTGATATGCTGCACACACATTTTAGTTACAACACTAATAAAATTGTTCTAATAATAGAATATAAGTATGAAAGGAGAGACTAATAATTCTTTACAAAGTAAACTTGCCAGTGTTTATTATGTTCCTGACATGACATTGCAAAAGTGTGTTAGATTTTAAGTCACAGAAAAACTAATAGGAGAATCTCCTCTATTTCTAGTGTTTGGAATCCAGCTGAAAAGATACATCTTTGGACTTGCAGGTGTCTTAGAATGAAGTTGTGAATTCTATGCAAATCCAGATTCCATGTGTGTACTCTGTGCAAATTCAGTTTGCATGTATGCACTTCGCAGTAGGAAACCGTGGTGTTGCTGGATTCAGGGCATGTTTGGTTGTTTAAGAAAAGAAACAAGAAGGGATCTGGATTGAAAAAAAGATGTCATAAATTGTGACAGTAAAGCATCCGAGGGACAAAGTATGTATCCATGTGGAAAGAAGGAAAGAACAGACCAAGGGATATCTTTGACAGCGGATTTTTAACTGTTAATAGACTCCAATTTAAGTTGTCAAAAATTTAGAAAATTTTATTATTATTTCAGGAACTGAGTTACTTGAAATTGAGCTGAAACACAAAAATGTTTGATCTGTAGTTAGCATAAGAATTTACCTTTACTCAGATCTGCTCAGTTTTGAGTAGGATGAACTGGCCTGGTTTTATACACCAAGGTCCAGGGTTCAGTATTAGCATAGAAAAAAGTGACAGAAATTCGCAGATCCATAAAATGGTCTACAATGAAAGAAATGCAGATTGGTCTTGGATGAATGAAGGGTGAATTCCAGGAGCACACGTTACATTGATTAGAAACCAGCTTCTGAGACAAATGGTCAAAATTACCACATCATGTTAGCAAGAGAAAGCCCGCTGCATGAAAAGGCAAATTCAAGGATTGCTGTATCTTTTCTGCATCTTGCAACTTACTTTTTTTATAATTCATGGCTCAGAGTGTATTAGGTAAGCTACTAAGCTTAGCATTTTGTTGGCAGTGAGCATGTGGAAATTGGTTGATTTCTCTGCATAAAACACTAGTATAGTAAAAGTAGAGAAATATACTTGAATTCCAGGTGTTCTGTGGGAGTGAGGGTCAAATAGTTTTTAAAAAGTTGAACCACAAATCATTGGTAATTATTAGTTCTAGCATGCTCTGTGGAAGCAGAAAGCATTAGGAAAATATATTTTGGAATGAACTAGACAAAATTTAGACAACCAGCCTGCCATGGTTAATTTATTTTAATATTATATTAATTTATTTTATGAAATTGAAGCTTTTATTTTTCCAGAAATTGCATATTCACTGCTATAGCTTTATTAATTAAAGGCCCATCTACATAAATAAAGTACTGAATATCATTATGTGTTCCAACTACTTATAGCATGTCTAATGTTCCTAGAGATACAAGAATATTGTCAAGAAATGACCTTCTTTGTAAAACTGTTCTTACTATTATTATGTGTACTTGATACATGTATCTGGGGGTGTTGATCCCACTGTCCGTGTGTGGTCATCACAGGGCAACTCTGTGGAGTCAGTTCTCTCCTTTACATGGTTGCAAGGACAGAATTCATGCTGGCAGGCTTGTGTAGCAAATGTTTTACCCCTTAAGCCATCTTGCCAGGTCAAGAAAACGACATTCTGATTAAGAGCATAAAAACACATTGGACAAGTGAAGCAAAGACTTTAAGTTATAGTGAGACCTATGAAAATTCGCCTGAATGTTTAGCAAATGGTGACATTGTCAGTTTATTATGGAAAACACTACAAAGGAAGACTTGGAGGGTCAATTCATCTAGTTTTTATGGTGCTCTGTCTCACCTTTTTTTCAGTTTATTTTGAGGTTCAGTGTAGTTATAATATCCCCCCTTCCTTTTCCTGCCCCTGACTACTCCCATACCCTTTCTTGCTCTCTCTCAAATCCATGACCTATTTTTTTATTAATTTCATATTACCTGTTATTAGTAATGGACAAAACATACTTAATTTCAAAAAGGCAATGCTAAGGATCATAAATCATATAAGATAGTCATTTTTTAGAAAAATATATAAAAATTCACTGTTGTGTAGGCAATAAATACCCTCAACCAGAAAATAAAAATTCACAAATCTTCCACAAGAGGGAATATCCACTTTCCCAATGTGAGATTTCAATTCTCCTCATCTGCTCAGGTTCTCTACTTTCTTACCTCTTTAATTAAAATAAGCAAATTCCTCCTGGGTTCCATGCTCAGCACTAAATGACCAACACAAAAATGAATCCAAGGATATTTTCGTAGACTTTTGGCTCATATTGCTATGTTTGGGCATATTTTGTTTTACCGACCTTTTCCTTATATAATATAGTTTTCAATTTTGTGTTTTATAGATTGTATGTGTGTATCTGTGTGTGCGTACAAGTAAGTGTATGCATACATATCTGTGTTTCTTGTGCTGTCTCTGTTATTTTTGTTTTTTTTTAATTTGGTTTGCTTGCTTTTTGTTGCATGTTTTCTAAAACTAGAAAAAGAAGGCATGGAGTTGTGTAACTAGGTGGGGATGGAGATTTGGGAGGAGAGAAGGAAGGGAAAACCATGATCAGACCAGAATATTTTGTATAGAAACTATTCATTGAAAAAAATAATTTAAAAGTAAGTAAATTCAAGTAAAGTTTGCTATTTAAAATTTTTAAATAAGTATAAAAATTTAAACAAAAAAAGAGGCATTTGACTTGATTCAATTAGCTGGCTTGAAATACAGAAGTAAATACTGTCCACTGTCAAGAGCCTTCCTTCAGCAGCTGATGGGAGCAAATGCAGAGAACCACAGCCAAACATTAGGTAGAGAGAGAGCCCAAATTTGAGGTCTCCACTCGGTCCCTCCCCTTGGAGCTCTGAGAACCTCACTGCAGAGGGAAGGAAGGGCTGTAAGAACCAGAGGGATTTAGGACACGGCAAGAACTTGGCCCACAGACTTAACTAAGCAGGGCTCATAGGGGCTCACAGAGACTAAAGTGTCAATCATCACACTGCATGAGTCCTGCCCTAGGTTCTCTGTGTATGTATTATGGTTGTGTAGTTTCATGTTCTTGTAGTCTCCGAACAGTGGGAGTGTGGAGTGTCTCTGACTCTTCTGCATACGCTTGGGACCCATATCCTCCTACTGGATTGCCTCACCTGGACTTGATGTGAGAGTCTGTCCTAAATTTATTGCATGTTGTTATGTCATGTTAAATTGACTTCTTTGGGATGTCCGCTCTTTTCTGAAAGGCAATGAAGGAATGGTTCTGATAGAGAGGGGAGGTGGAGGAGGAGAGTGGAAGGAGTAGAGAGAAGAAACTGCGGTCGTGAAATGCTGTATGAGAAAAATACATGAACAAAAATAAATTATTTAAATTAACATACAAAGTATGTATTTCTTTGTTCAATATTTTTGTTAGATTCCTCACAGAAGAGGCTCACCAAATGCTGGCAGTTAGAGTCCAATTATACAAAATTAACATGCTTCTGTTTAATAAATATAAAATGATAGTAATATACCTTAGATCTGAAAATAGACTGCATTGTCATATCAGAAAAATGTATTTTCAAAGAGTAATAATATTTATAATATTGCCAATTAGAATTGTTTACTATGAAGAAATTATTTCTGTATTAAAGTAAAAAGAACTGTTCCTAGGCATATTTACTTTTAAATGGGATTCCTATAGATTTGTTTCATGCTCATTTAAGCAGATAGTTTTCAAACAATTCACAGGAACAGATATCTCTAGATCTTGAGGGTGTCATGGCCAGTTGGAATGCTGTGAGCTGCAGTTAGAGAAGTTTACACCAGCACCTCACGGCCTGAAGTTTCTTCTCCTTACTTACCTGCCTTTTGTTTCCTCATCTGGATGACAAAACACCATTTTATTCACAAAACCTTATTAAAATTAAGTGAGGTTACCCAACTATTTCAACTCCAGTTTTCACTGCCATGTTGAAAATTGTTAGATACCAAAGGGAGATGCAAAATCAGAAAATAAATTTGCAAGGCAGCTGCCCAGTATCAATCAGAAGTGTTTTTGAGTCATATACATCATTTTAAATTTTCTGCCAGTCACATTAATATGGTAAAAAAAATAAGACTGGGGAGAATGCTCACTGGTTGAGAGAATTTATTGTTCTTTCCGAACCTAGATTTGATTAACAGCACTCCTCTGGTAGTGGAAAATTATCTGTCACTTCAGTTCCAGGGAATCTGATCCTCTTCTGACTCATGTGGGCGTGGGTCACACATGTAGTACATATTCATTCACATGCATGTGCATGCACAGGTAAGATTGAAAACACTCATATGCATTAAATAATAAATACATATTTAAAAACAGAAAAATTAAAAAATCAAAATTAATTTTAAAATTTATATCTTAGGCTGGAGAGATGGCTCAGTGGTTAAGAGCATTGCCTGCTCTTCTAAAGGTCCTAAGTTCAATTCCCAGCAACCATATTGGTGGCTCACAACCATCTGTAATGAGGTCTAGTGCCCTCTTCTGTCCTTCAGGCATACACACAGACAGAGTATTGTATACATAATAAGTAAATAAATATTTTTTAAAAATTATATCTTATTAACAGTATATTTTTGTGCATATATGTGCACATTTTACCCTGAGGTAATAAAATTAATTTTTATAATTCATTTTATATAAAATAATTTTATGATGATATTAGCCTTTTAATATGTAATCAACATAATCTTGTAAGTGTAATATTGAGCAGCTTTTATACTGGCTTTAAAATCTGAAACATATTTTCTATTTAACAGCATCCCTGAAAGTAAAATATAACCCAAGTATTAAGACCTATGAATAATGGCAGATAATATATTTAGAAAATCGTTTTTAAGTGTTTGGTTCTATAAGCAGTAAGAATATCAACTGGGCACTTGTGTAGATATATAAATTCTCAAGCTTTATCATCTATCTGTTGACCTGGAAACTGGTAGTAGGATTGAATATGTTGTAGTTTTAACAAGCTCTCCTGCTCCCCAGATGATTGCGATGATCCAAATAACTTAAGAAGCCTCTTCTATAACAGTAGCCTTCTGAAATTCAAGTCATAGTAAGACTAGGAACACCTTTTCGTATCAATAGTTTTCTTTTCAAAGCAATTTTATTTGAAAGTACCGCCGCCGAGAAAAGTATTGTCTCCTAGGAAACTGAAGGTCACACTTTAATAAATTTTAGGGTTTCTTGTCTTTAAACAAAATACACCATCTACTCTTAAGAAAGTATATGTAAATACATTAGAATTTTAGTGTTTTCCTCTGTTTTTTTGTTTTAAAACCTGTGGAGGAAGATGAACTGGCATTTTTCTAACAAGCACTAAATTCTGCTAATGAAAACACAATGTCCCTCTCCAGAGAGGATAATTGTCTGCCATGTACAGGAAACAAGAATAACAGCTTATATAGACAAGCTTTCGCACTATTTTATTAAATGTTTTAAAAATGATATTTTGTGAAAAGCAACACTATGACTACAAAAATGAGCAAAAATTTACTCAAATAGGAGACAATCCCTATGTCAATTTTGTTAATGATTTGTATGAACTTGCATCTATCCCATGAACTTACATGTATCTCCACCCTACTGCGGAATAACTATTTGCTCCCATTGTATTTGGAAGATACTTCTGCAAATCATAAGCTAGGCAGAGAAACAAGGTCTCAAATTCTATATTATGCTTTGGTGAACATGAAGGCTTATATCAGTTTAATCTTAAATTTTCATTCCTAAATGTATACGAATCCAAAAGTGTCTCCTTTTCTCCTTCAAATAGTTTAGCGTCTCTAAACTGAATGGGAAAGCACTGTAATAAGGAAAACTACAGAAGCCTTCCAGTTCCAACTTCTTGTTAAGTCAGCAATGAGTGAACAGGTATTCTTAACTAACAGTAAATTACAGAGTCCAAACACTAGCTTGTTAATACAAACTGAGAAGTGAGAAAGATGATCAGCTTTAATCGCCAGGTTAGTTGCTTTCTGAGTTCTCAAGAGAATGATAGTTTTGGCTAAATCTGTATATATGAATGCAGTGAAGGAGTTGGGATCGTATTTTCCACCCTTCTTTCTAATATGCACTAAGCGTCCGTGCTTTACCATATACTGTCATGAAAGTGTGAATAATGCAGCAGAGTCATTGTCATCTGACTTTGGAAAGATAGCAATTTAGTCAGAGAATGTGATGGGTGTAGACATGGTGTGTGCTGAAAGAGTCTGGTGCTACCCAGCGATGAGTAATGAGGCTAAGAAAAGTGGAGAGGTCAGGGAAATATGGGTCAGTGCCTGAAAAACCGGAAGGTTTCAGAGGGAAAGATGTCTAAGTTCATGAGAAATGAGGCAGCGAAAGGGTATTGAAGCACATTTGGTCTACTCTTAATGGTGGGCCATATGCCCAGGTGGCAAACACAAAACAAAGCCAACAACTAAACAACATCTTTGGAGGTTTCTTATCTCATCATGTTCTCTCAGGGTTTTTTATTTTTATTTAATCTTTTTTTAAAAAAATATGTTATATCTCTCTGTTTCACTATCTCTTTCCCTGCCACTCCCCTGTTTATGTCTCTGTAACTGGTCCTTTGTATGTATATTATAGCTTCCAGTTTTGTGTGTTTTCTTTTGTCTTTTTTTTGGCTCCACTTTTCCGTCTGTTTGTTTTGTCCTATTAATATTACTATTATTAATATTATTATCAATTAATATTATTAATTAATTAATATCATTAGTATTACTGTGTTTCTTTTTGCTTTAATCTTTTTATATTTTTGTATTTTATCATTATTCCTTAAATGACTATTTGCTTTTGTATGCGACAAAAAGGAATTGAACGGGAAGTGAGATGGGGGTGAAACTGGAAGAAGTAGAATGAGAGGAAACTATAATCAGGATACATTGTATGAAAAAATCAATTATCAATTAGAGAAGAATAAATCACAAAACAGAAAAAGAAAAACGAAGAAAAGGGACGCGATTAAAAATTAGTTTTTCCTATACCTTTAGATCAAGTGTCACCCCACAGCACTGTGCCAAACCCAGAAAGGCTCCTCAATTAAGTGCAGATGAGTAAATGGCCCCTTAGGAAGCAGAACCTTCATCAACTCTTAGTCTACCATGGATTAATATGTAATTCGGGCTTTCTTCAGAAAAAGGGCCAATACTGAGCTACGTGCTGTGGAGTACTGGAAAAGAGGAAGAGATGAAGGAAGGAAGACAATGAAAGGGGTCTGACCTAGTGTTTCCCATTCAGGACAAGAATATCCCTTTGAATTAATGAATGATGATCTTGTTCCCCAAAGCTGAAAGCACATAGTAATAAAAAATGGCGCAACATTATTTCTGAGCAATAGAAATAAAAAAGCAATGTTGAGAAATCGTGTTTCTCAAATTTAATAAAAATATGTGAGAATGGAGTAAAAAAAGAAAGCAGAAGTGAAAATAATGATGAAGCAAAAAGCATGATTTTCTTTATCTTAGGTGACAGTTTTGTGGCTCATTTGGTATGAATTTTTTTCAATATCCCCACACATTTTTGTAGAGCAAAAATCTCAGGTATGAGAGGCTTTTCTCCATTCATCAAAGAGTTATTACTTTGCAGACCTGGAGGATAATTAAGACATGTTTCAATTCCATACTACATTTTAAGAAGTGTTTAATGGTAACAGACTGATCAGTTCTCTATTACAGTTTGATATATTGTTTTATGCACTTATTTAAAATCCAAGTTACCTTATTATTGGTTAGTAAGTATCTCCCACATTAGAAACTTTTAATAAAGTTAAATGAAGAAATAAGGGCCTAAATTGTGTATATGTCATAAAGTAACAAATTCGTAGCAATGGTAGGTAACAACACTGGTAGTTAACTAAAGAGTTAAGATATAAAGCCAATCTTATGTTATAATGAACCTGGAAAATGTCTCCCAGGAAGAACTAGGCAGCACATATTTTATATTTGGGGGGCAAGAGGATAATCATACAATTAATTGTAAAGAGCCATAAGCGATCCATGTCTCGAGTCACATTAACTTCGCTGAAGAAACTGGCAATAGGCAGAATTCAGCCTGTGGGCTCTATTTATTTTCTGAGCCCCACACTTTATCTAATTTCTCATCACAGAAAACTTTCCCAAGGTTATGCATTAGGAAAATTATTACATTTTAAATTTCATATCTGTAAAACCTGCCTTGATTTTATAAAAGCAGTTGCTATTAAACTGACAAAATTATAAACAAATTAAATAACTGGCTTGAATAATTTGAATATAATTATTTTTCTTCTACATAATTTGATCTACAAATGTACACACACAGTCACCATACGTATCATACATCATATCACTGGATCACATTATGTGAATGTTCGTTGTCATAGAAAAAATAGAATTTATTGTACTGCTTCGTGGAAGAAAGATGGAAAGGGAAGGAGAAAGGTGAAAGAAGAAATAAATGGGCAAAGAAAAAACAGTGAGAGGAGTTAGGGTTTGGCTGAGCGCTTCCTCTGTAGGTTGTGTACCTGAGCTTCACATCCATTGACGCCAGGAGTCAGATTTCAGGAGCTCCTCTATTTTATGTTATCTTACAATACTAAAGCCAAATAAGTTTAATTTTCTGATAGCTATTTGATTTGTACAGAAAGATTCTGTTTCCAAAATGGGAGAAAAGGATTACTGCTAACATACGCAAGACAGCTTTATAAAAACCCCCACATCACTCAGCCATTATGAACATGGCAAGGGATTCTAACTAATAAATTTAAAGTGTTTCAGGTACAAAGTCCTGGCTGTGAAAATTTATTGGTTGCTTTGGCTACATAAGAACAATGAATTTGACTCACAGGTGCCACAATTTAATGTTAGAAGTAAATATATTTTCTCTTTTTCTTCCTCCTACTTGTTTTTTTAGATTTGACTGGAGAGAGAAGGGAAAAAATATCAGTCTAATAACAGTAATTGTTTGCTAATGGCAAGCATGCTGTCAAATTAGCCTAAAATGTCCACTTAAAAGGTACTTTTATGTGGTTTGCTGATCTATGAAGATTGTTAGTTGAAACATGGAGCTGATTTATTTCCCCAGCTGCATTAACCTCATCTTGCATACTAACCGCTTTCTTAACCAGGCCAAAGTGAATGCCACCTTGATGTCCAATAAAACTGCACTGAACATCAGCCTATTCACAGTTAAAGTATACAGATTGCTCTAAGAACAAGAGGGAGGCCAACTCTACTAGAATCTTCATTAACAGTTACTATACAAGGCTTCAAGAATAGAGTTCACATGGAAAATACATTTCATATCACCAGATGCAAAATTTAGTTAGTAGCAAGAAGGCTTGATTTTGATTGACTTCTAAGTCCTTTGATCTGGAAAAGTTAAGTGTCCCTAACTAAGTAATAGTAGAGAATGGTTAACTGCTTTAATAAAAAAGCAGATAGTATATTAAAGCTCTGTTTAAACTCAATTGATTTAAGAAATTTAATAATAAAAGTGAAAATGTCCATTTATTGATAAATGTTGATAACCATAAATTTTCTAGAAACTACATCCCCACAAATAAAATATGGCCTTTGTAATGTGGGTTGAGACTATACCTATCACACAGTTCATCCCCTGATGTAACAGTATGTTTTCTTAAGGGAAGTAGAAAACAACATTCTTTAAATTCGTTCAGCCATACTGATACATTTAAATATTTTCTAACTTCCTATTTTAAAAGAAAAAAATTATTTTCAATTTTGAAGCAGTGTGTGCATCCTGTAAATGCATACTTTCATTTAGTATTCATTCATAACATACATAGTCTGTATGTCTGCTCTATGCACAGTCTTCCACATAGTATGTCCGAGCATACCATATAGCATACCAGCCTAACCACAAACATGCAGCTATGAAAAACAAACAAATGAACTTGTGTAAGCATGGGAATGTGGATGGTTCCCAGAGGACAGCAAAGGAGTAGAATTAGAAATGCCCTTTGGGAAGCAAATCAGTCCAGAGGGAAAAATGAGGTAATTGGAAAATGGTGCAAAGAATCAGGGTTTTTGAATCATGAAAGGTATGCAAATAGCAGAACAGGTGAGAAATTCGTGTTGTCTGCCCATTTGAATTTTCATTGCTGATTCAACAAAACTTATTGCTGAAAGAATGATAATGGCATAATAGCTTTGGAACATTTCAACAGGATGTAATGTTCCTAGCAACTTAATTATTACTTTATATTATTTGTGCAAGAATATCTAATATTAATATTAATATTTGATTTATTATTGAAAATATTAGATTTGCTTTTTAAAAAATTATGGATCCTTGGACAATAGGCATGATGAAGATTTTCAGTGGCAACTCAATCTTCTCAGATTTATGTAGTATAGGCTGGAAACTATCTATAGACTAAAACGTATTGTCATGTACAGAGGTGAAACTCTGTTTTTGGGCTGATGCAGTATTGCTGGTGCTCATGAGCACTTGTCTGTGCTCCCATGTGCCCTGATCACTGCTCTCCATCTACTCCATTAGTTTCTTGAAATGGTGATTGTGTGCAAGTGCCATGCTGTGTTTTCTGTACATCTTTGAACAAAACACTGACAGAGATGAGACTCTACATGTAAGAAAAATCATTTAATTGGTAAACCTTGTTTCTTATTGCTTCCTTAAGGGGAAAAATGAACATTTTTGGAATAATTGTTATCAGTCTTTAATGGTTTGATGTTTTAATAAACTAATACGAATGAAAGGATATAAACTTTGTCATTTGGATTTGGGTTATGGGTCTGAGCCGTTGTACAAAAATGTAAATAATGAAATAGAAATGCTGCTTACCTTAGCTTCATTCCAGACAATCCACCATTTTTAACTGATTCATGGGTTACTATTTTGTTTTTAATGAAGTTTTCCTATTGGTTACTATAGTTATTTAAAACTTTTCTGTAATCATTTCAGTAATTGACTACATCTGCCTTAGCCTATTCTGCCAAAAAAATTATTTTTATTTCACTAGCATTAATATTGGAAATATGTAATATATAAAAGCATGTATCATTATACTTATTACTTCATGATAATATTAGTAAGAAACTCTTCAAACACATGATAGACATATGTAGACTGCTTCATAGGCTTATAATATATGCAAAATAATTATGACACATTGATTTAAAGTTGTAGCTTAGACCTCAATATCTCCTTTAAAATAAATAATTCAACACAAAAGCTTGTGGTTACAGCTTGATTCCATAAGAGAGTGTGTGTTGTCTTCCTTGTTGACTCAATATATTTGCTGATTCATAGATAATGGGTTTGAGATTTTGTTATGAAATAATGTGTTTTCTCCCTGCTTCCTGGCTGTCATAAGTGGGAGGCTTTGCTCAACCAGATATTCCTTGGCATAGTGTTTTTGATGGTTAATCTCGCTTATCAACTTTATGAAATCTAGAATCCCCTAGGAATGATCCTGTGGTATTGCCCATGCATGATTTTATGATTGAGTTAAATGAGCTGTCAAGACCTGCTCCCTGTGGGTAGTGCCATTTCTAGACTGGAGTCTTGGGCTACATAAAAATGAGATTGTAATCTGAGCATAAACCTTCATTGTTCTCTGTTTAGTAATTGTAGATTTCTATATGACCAGCTGCTTTCTTAAGTTGTTACCTCTAGGATTTCATGACATAATAGACTATGGACAAAATATGCTTTTTTTTTTCCTGAAGTTGCTTTGTAAAAGCATTTAATTGTAGCAACAGGAAAGTGAATAACACTGGGTTTTAAATAAGACAATCAAGTTGCCATGAACTGAAATTATTACCAAAATAATCTTTTGCTCATTTAATGTGAATTTCTCAATACCTTATCATAGTGACAGAAAACTGACAAACATATTCTCCTTTCCTGTAGAAAATATTATCAATCAATAGAACACTAAAATTCCCATCTTAGAGACAACATTACAGTTACTAAAAATATTTAATTTAATTTATTTGGTTTAAATTCAAAAGTTCTTGCCTTCAAATTTAGTGATTTTATCCACCTTGGCTTACTTCATTTTTTTCCATGTTATATTTGTATTTTAAAGACATTTCAGAAAGGTTACTTGAATGCCATCTAAATTCCTGCTTGCTTAATGTGAAATAAAAATGACACACTATTGGATAACAGCATAATTCTAAGTAGCAAATTATCAAATTACAGTAATGAATAATAAATTGATAAACAAATGAAGTAATGACTCACC
Source organism: Bramus lutescens (assembly GCA_001685075.1). NCBI lineage: Eukaryota > Metazoa > Chordata > Mammalia > Rodentia > Cricetidae > Bramus > Bramus lutescens. Next base: position 106,051 of record LOEQ01003652.1, on the reverse strand, counting down.
CTTGGCTTGTACAGAGCAGCATATGGAATTGTTGTGTGCTCTTAGATTACAATATACGTGATTGACATTGCTCTACAGTGCATTTGGGCAGCAACACATCAGCCATCTGTTTTCAAGTTTCTCATCTCTTTATAGCCCAGACATGTAAGTGATAGCCAAAAGGAGAAAATAGCAAGTCCCTTTCCTCCTGTTCCTCCCTCACAGGGTTAGACTCTCTGTGTCTGGAGTCATCCTCTGAAGGATGAAAATAGCGTTCAGGCACAAATCTGCTCTATGTTTGAAATCTGAAAGACAGAATGTTTATTTTTGTATATAAGATTGATCAATCCCATCAACTTCAATTTCCAAAGCAGATAGAGAGCAATATAGGGAATCTCCTTCCTTCCACTCCTTTGAATACATTGTTTCAGTTCATTCAAATACCTATAAAGTTATTCCTTTTAGGAAATAAGATCAAGTCAAATTTTGGTGACACCTAGAGGTAGAAAAGTTTACAAGAAAAATTGTCTGTTACTCTATCATCCCGCTACTCAATATTTTTAAATGTTTCCATTCATTCTTAGGACTTAAGCAAAGTATCTACCCAGAATTGACATCTTTCATGTTATGATTCTAATGTCTTACAAGATTAATTTTCACACAGTAAGATTCATAACCAAGAAATTTTGCTAGCAATGATAAGTATTTAGCAAAGCAAGAGGATAGATTCTTAAGGAACTTCATGCAGCCGTCTCTTTTCTATGCAGGATTTCCTTGAGTCTGTGGAATTTCCTGGCCTCAGACTTGCCATAGACTTCTGAAAATATTACGGCTCATCTTGTACTACCAAAATGGATTAAGCAACTGGAGGAAGAAATATAAGAGATATGTCCTCCTTGTTTTAATCAGTGTCTTGTTAAAATCTACATAACACTAAATATAACTATATTTTTGGTACACAGCTCAGTGACAGTAATTGTATTCACAATGGTGAGCACCAAAACACATTATCAATTTGCAGATTTTTTTATTGTTCTGCCTGAAACTGTTTATACAAAACAATAGTTTATTTTTCTTTCCCCTGCTCTAGGTAATCACTCTTCTACACACTTCTATGAATTTGGCTATTCTAGATCACACACACACACACACACACACACATACACACATCTATAAAATTTTATGTTCTACCTTTTATTGTTTTATTTATCAATGGATAGACTTGAATAATTTCTGTTTCAGACTAATAACAGTGTGACAGTTCACACTTTACCAATGTGAATTCACATGTCCGATTTCAGTTAATATAGTATGAACAAAAATGGTATATCACATGATAATTCTAAATTTATTACTTGGGGAATGCCCTATTGTCTTCTGTAACAGCTGCCAACAATGTACAACATTTATTTTCCCACATTTTTACCAAAGTGTTATTTTCCATTTTCCAATTAATAGTTATCTTTATAACTCATAAGTATTACTTTGCAGTTTTGATTTACATTAGGGTAATTGTTAACAATTTTGACCATCCTTTTGTATTTGATTTTTAAATGATTTTTTTATATATACGAGCGCTCTATTTGCATGTATACTTGTTCCCTGGAAGAGGGCACCAGATCCCACTGTATATGGCTGTGAGCCATCACGTGATGGCTGGCAATTGAACTCAAGGTCTCTGGAAGAGCAGCCAGTGTTCTTAATGACTGAGCCACCTCTCCAGTCCTTTTTTTTTTGTATTTTCTAATGTAATAAAATCCCACAGATTATAAATACCATGTTTTCATTATCCATTCATTATATAGATCTCTAGCTTGTTTCCATAACCTAGCTATTATGAATAAAGTAGTCATGAACATGGATAAGAATGCATCTCTGTAGTAGGAAAGAGTGTCCTTGGTGTATATGGTCAGGGCTGGTAAATGACAGAACTTTTTATAGTTTTCTGAGGAACTGCCTTACTCTGATTTTCACAGTGGCTGCAGCAATCCACACTTTCATCAAGAGTGCATGGGTTTCCAATCTTTACATCCATGTTAGAATTTGTTATTGTCCTTTTTTCAATTAATTATTTTATTCAAAATAATTATATCACTTCCCCCCTTTTCCACCTAACTGTTCCCATGCCCCCTCCAATGCCCTCCTACACTCCTATTGGTAGCATCTTTTCCTTTGTTTTTTTTTTGTTATTGTGTGTGTGTGCAGCAAAACGTATTCTGTTTTCTAATTCAAAATACCAGTTTGTGTCTCTTCATTGACGCCATTATTATTAAGAGTCATTATTGGAAATATGTATTAATAATTCTTACTTTGTTGTGGTTGTGTCTTTTTAGACCTATTCTCATCTGTTCTTGAATACTTTATTCCCTATGATATCTGCATGTTTTGATTCTTGTCTTCCAACTGAAGTATTCATTCTAGTATCATTGGTAGAACTGGATAGATTATTATAAATTCCTTTAGAGTATTTGTATCATGCATTTTTTCCTCTCCTTCAATTTTCTAGTTTTGCTAAGAATAATATTCTGGTTTGACAGCTGTTGACTTTCAGTAGTTAGACTACATTTTACCAGACTCATACTTTTAAAGCTTCTGTCAAATAATCAAGTGTTATTTTACTGTGGTTCCCTTTGTGAGGTACTTGACTTTTTTCTATTGTAGCTTTTAATGTCCAATTTTTTATGTGTTTTTAATAATTTAGCTATGTTATGGGGAGTTTCTTTTCTTGTTTTTTTTTTAAATGATTATTATTTCAAATGGAGTACTATAGTTAGCTTGTACTGGATAGGTATCTCTTTATGTTTGAGAAATTTCCTTTTTAAATTTTACTGAAAATATTCACTATGCTTTTATGATGGTGTTTTGCTCCTTCTTCTGCACATAATTCAAGGTTAGGTCTTTTCATCATGTCTCAGGTCTCTCCCTCTTTTTGTTAGTGTATATCTTGGCTTTCACTGATGGATAAAATTTCTCTATCTTGTCTTTCTTCCTTATTCTCTGCTTTCTACATGATCCATTATGTTAGAGATAAATTCCACAGAGGGTCTTAGGTTTGTTGAATTGTTTATTTTAACATCATTGGGGTTTCTCTATGAATTCTATCTCTATTTTCATATTCTGGATTGTTTTCCTTGTTTCATTAATTTCTTTGTCTTGTTGGTTGGAGTATAGCCATGTCTTCTTGAATATTTTAAACATATTTATAATCATTTTTTTTAAAATTTATTAGTAGTTCTTCAAATTCACTCTTATAAGGTTCCTTTATTATGTTATTAGTGATTTATAGAGAAGACAAGTCTTGATTATTCAAGTTGCTTCTCTTTCTGTTCTCATATTTGTACATCTAGAGTTAAAATATTTGTTTATTTTTTGAATTTTTTGGTTTTGAAATTCTAAACACTTTTTTGTTATCTCAGTGGTGGTATTGCAGTCTTCAGTGGATAACTAAATTCCAGTGAAGTTAAACTGTCCTTTCCCTCTGTGGACTGGTATTTAGGGAGTCAATCTTGAGTTTTTATCTGATAGTTAGAAGCTGCCTTGTGTCAGGTCACTCTCCTGCCTGAGGCTATAGCTTTCCACAAAAGCTTCTGAGCTCTCCTCCCTCCTGTAGATCTTATTTAGAATCAGACCTGTGACCTAGCCTGGTTCATGAGCTGTGTTGCCGGAAAAGGTGGAACTTCCTGTGCACCCAGGTACCTGAACTTGAGTTACAACCAACTTTAACCTGGATCTACAGCTTAAGCTGAAGTTGTTGCAAGACGTGGAACTCACCAGTTTCCTGTAGGATATTCCCCTTTTCAGGACTTCCCCTGAGCTAAGGCAGTTACATGTTTATCAGACATTGCAGCCCTGAGCTGCAGTTCCAGCCTCTAATATTGCTTTCTTGATAATGTCGTTTCTTGTTATTAAAAATAGAATAAAAAAGTTTTGTTTTCTAATTTATAATTTTTCTTGTAGTTGTTGGTTTCTTTTATTTATTTGTCCACTTTTTTGTTTTGTTATGGCTTTTTTCTTTTTTTTTTAGGTGTTTGTTTTACAAAACAAACAAAGAACTATAACAGCATATGCCAATAGTTGAAGCTCTTATGTTCTTTTTTTTTTCTGTCTTGATTTTCCCATGTGCTAGAACCTGAAACCAAAACCAGAATAAAGCCATTTTTTTTCTTTAAGTAGCTTATCTTAGAGTGTTTTTATCTCAACTGCAGGAATGGAACTAGGAAAGATATGCATTTCTTTGATACCGTAGTCATTTGAGTATTAGTGACATTATGAATAACGTCCTCTGATCCAAGAACCTGTGATGTCTAACCATCCTTTTCGACTTTGAACTGTTTCAAAGAATTTGTTACATGAAAAATAACAAAACTATATCCATAAAGATGTCTCATTTCCATAAATAACACTCTGAATTTAATAAAATTGATAAATGACACTTTAATCCAGAAATAGTTTTTGATACATAATCAATGTAAGTTAAAATATTTTCATTTTAGTCTTCTATATAAGTATATTCATAAAATTTATAAAGGCTTATAAATATGTACTACATGTATATATTTGTATGTAAAACTTAAGATCATTCCATTTTTTTCTGTGAAAATTAGTCAGTGCTCCAAAGATACAATAATTTCACTATACATCTGTATAAAAGAAAAATATTTTCAAAAATATGATTTATATAATTAATTAGATCCAAACACTTGGACTAAATTCTTGACTCAAGGTATTCATGTAGAGACCTTTCTTTTTGTGTCAATTGATGGCAAATCTTGTCAGGTATTCTCTTATCTGTGTGTTTTAAGATATGACCTAAAATGGAGCAATATTCAGTTAAGTAAAAAGAAAGTTCAAATGAGACAACAGTCAAGGTTAATACTCCTTTCCTGGAAACTCAATAGACACATAGTCCTGGTATTTGTTATAGCTGTCCATTTTTATCTGGTGGTGTGCATGCTAAATAAACTGAAGAGCTAGCTGGTATACTCAGAGGAGAGAGGGGCCCTCCAAACACGACAAGAGGAAAGGTGACAATTTAACAGCACAATTTTCTATACAACTTTTATAAGTCAACTTCTGGGTTCTTAAGGGAGCACAGAGATCATTCATTTTGGGTTTATAAACTTCTCAGGACAATGGATTGTAAGTATACATTTCCTCAATGCAATTTCAAATGACAGGTTTTACAAGGAAGCCTTTTCTGGGTAAGAGAGTACATTTCAATCAAATTCCACACTGAAAGTTACATACTACCGGGAAATTTCTGAAGCAGGAGGTAAAAGGTGACTTCTTTTGAAAAATACAATGTTTGGTATTCCCTCAGGGACTGTGAAGTTCTGCATTCACAGGAGACATAGCTCAAAAAAAGATTGATGAAATGTGCAAGGATGTGTCAAGGTTTGGGGGCCATTCATTTAAAAGTGCTTTTCCCTTTCAACCATAAAGCAACTTGCTGAGCAATCCTCATTTTTCTCTACCTATTGCTTTCAATGATGAAGTTTGTGTCATGCTAGGATCTTAGTTTCCAGACATTCATGATGAACCACTGAGATTTACTTTATAAAATAACTTTATGCCAAGGAGGACACATTCTATGAAGAGATAGCAATGGACTATATATATGACCTCTTAAAGATGGCATTTCTGTTAGGTATGTAGAAGCCACTAATGTTTTCCCCCTTTAGTTTCGAAGGTTGTAATATGTTGATCCTGTATTCAGACCTATGGATTGCTATGTACCTGAACAATGCTTTTTTTAAGCATGTGTCAGGTAATTTTCAGGACAAGAATCAATTTTTATCAAGCATTTAAAAATTTATAAATTATATGATGTTAAGGTCTGGTATAGGAGGTTCTTCTGTCTACCTGTTGCTTTCATTGGTTGAATAAAGAAACTGCCTTGGCCTTTTGATAGGGCAGCTTTTAGGTGGGCAGAGTAGACAGAACAGAATGCTGGGAAGAAGGGAAGTGTGGCAGACGCCATGATTCTCCTGCCCAAGATGGATGCTGGTTAAACTCATACCAGTAAGCCACAATCAAGTGGTAATACACATTAATAGAAATGGGTTAATCAAGATGTGAGAGTTAGC
>LOEQ01003652.1:72147-99946 GCA_001685075.1 Bramus lutescens | reverse complement strand
CTAATGGGCCAGGCAGTGTTTAAATGAATACAGTTTTTGTGTAATTATTTCGGGTGTAAGCTAGCAGGGCAGCCGGGACAAACAAGGGGCTCTGCTCCTTACAACAAAGGTCAGTTGGAGAACACCAAATAACTACCTTAAATACCAGTGCTCAATAACCAAAACAAAATAAAACAACCCAAATTATACTCTTTAAAATTACCTAATATTAATCATTCTACAAGTAATGTTTGGACTCCTGAATAACGGACAATGCTTCAATTTGTGTTTATGTATTTATTTTGTACTTTTTACACTACCTAGAAGTAAGCATACATTGATGCCAAAAGAAATGTTTTATTAGAAAATCATGAAATAGTAGCTATGAGTTCAAGATTCCAAGTATTAAATCAAAGGAAAAGCAAACTTAGCCTTGTTCAAAAGCCAGTGGTTTAGAATGAATGCATTTTTTTATTTTACCACAAGATGAATGCTGTGAGCAAAAATTATACTTATTTTAAGGAAAGGAAAACTAAAGAACAAAATGAGTCTGAAACTTCCTACTCCACCTCAGCCTTCCTTCCACAAACACAAAAATGATAACTATGTATCACTTGAGCATGAAAAGCTACAATTAAAATATAAATTATAAATATTCCTCTTATTTTTTATTGACTATGCATCAAAGGACAATTTTAGTCAGAATGAAATATGATTATCAGTATTCAGATACACATGGCAAGAATAAGAAAACAGAGAACTCACTTCATTGAAAGTTGAAAATCTTTATGCTTGAGAAAAGCATGACCAGTAAAGGGCTCACTGGACATTATATTTGTCTAGAAATTTAAAGGATGCCGTGGCGTCTTACAAATATGAAGCCAGTAACACAAGTGTGAAAGGCACCACAGGTTTGTTTTCGGGCATAATCTCATGTGTAGTCTAGGCTGACTTGGATTCATGAACAGGTGACCTCAGTGTGCTTAATGCTGAAATGACAAGCAGGAGCCACAATGCTTAACTGCCACTGAATTAAATCAGTGCATCCACTGCTCACCCTAGAGAGAAATGAAGAGAGTACATTACATCAAAAACTACATCCAAGCCAGACAGTGGTGGTATACTTCTCTTAAATCCCAGTACTCGGAAGGCAGAGAAAGGTGAATCTCTGTGAGTTCGAGGCCAGCCTGGTCTACAAGAGTTAGTTCCAGGACAGGCTCCAAAGATACAGAGAAAAACAAAACAAAACAAAAACAGCAAAAAATACATCCAAGATGTTATGGTCAAGTCTTCATGCAGTCAACTTTCTCTGTTTTCAAACTATGTTAATTTAGAAAGCTGAAAGCCTAGACCACAGAAACTTCTTTGCGGCTAAACTTTCTGAGGAACTTTGCTAACAGCAAAGCCAATGGCACAATGGAAATGTGCTTAGAGAGAATGATGCTGAGAAGATAGTTTTATAAACATTCCTGCCGTTTTTCTATTAACAGCAGACCTAGCATACAAACCGTAAGCTCCTAGAAGAAAGTTTTGGAAATCTGAATGTAATGTGAAATTTTGAAGACAGAGCTAAATAGAAAATGACCAAATAAATAAACATGTTGATAAAGAGGATGAGATCAAGTCTGGTATCCAGAGTTAAAGAAGGTTTAAAGAGAGAACAAGAGTGGGAATTAATAATTAAAGTCAGGCAATGCAGAACATTTATAAGATGTCTTTTAAAGTGAAATTAATGAAAATGTTTACAAACTAGGTTAAAGATAACCACTCACTAGACTATGATTAAGAAATAAGAAGGAAAATGCATTTCATTCTTAGTTTCTATGTTGTTTATTTAACAAATTGTATTTTTAAAAAATAAATGGATTTACAGAAATAAATGAAGCTGTTAGTACTGAAGGTTATCACCAACACCCACATGATTAACATATTGCTTTAGTAATAGATTTGCTATAATTATCAAATTATATTAATATATCAATATAATAAGTTATATCAATAATTTACAATATATAAATATTTTAAAAATTTGATTACAGTTTTATTCATAACTATCATTCACATTCTCCATTTATATTATTGTTCATTATGTTTTAACAAATGCATAATGTCATAATTATCACCACATACAATTTCATATGTACCTATCAATATTTCTTCCTTTATACTAGAGATCTATAAACATCTGATATTTTTGCTCTATGATTGGCATTTCCAAATTTCATATATTTGGAGTCATTCAGTGTTGCCTTTGAAATTGGATTTTTTCAGTTCATAATGTGAATTTGTTGCACCTCTATATTTGTGGCTTATAGCTCACTTATTTCAATCAGAAATTATTTGATTTGCTTGCATTTGAGAATTTTCTACATATGTTGTTGCATCATGTCAAACCCCCTTTTCCCTCAAATCCTCACAAACCTACTCACTCCCAAATTCATAACTTCTTTTTAAAATGTGTGTGTGCCTGTGAGTGACATCATGCAGTTTCCTAATAAGTTTCAAAGTGAGGCCTCCAACTTTTTTCATGTTCTTTAGTATTTCATCGATAATTATGACCATCAGGTTTGCCTAAGTGAATTTAAGAGTTAGTTCTCAGATTGTATTAATACGGTATTGAATATATAGACAATATTGAAAATTAGTGTCACCCTGACTTATTTACTTATTTTTCCATTACGTACCATTTATCATGGTTTAGATGTTTTATTATTATTATTTTTATTGAGCTCTACAGTTTTCTCTGTTCCCCTCCCTATCTCTCCCCTCCTCCTTCAACCCTCCCCCAAGGTCCCCATGCTCCCAATTTACTCAGGAGCTCTTGTCTTTTCCAACTTCCCATGTGGATTAGATCTATATATTTGTTGTTCGTGATAAAGATCCCGTTGTAGATATACATATATGTTAATTGTATTTTATTTTGTGGTGATAAAATAAACGAAATTAAATTTTATTGACAAAGGCAAATGTTCATTCCGGGCATGCAGGAAATCAATTAACTTTTAATATTAACATGCATTTTGAAATAATGCAACAATTACTTATTCATTCAGTAGATGATTGTTTTGTCTTTTTGGAATCATTCACATAGACAACTGCAACATCTCCAAACATGGGTAGTCACATTTCTAATTCCCAGTACTCTTGCTGTTAGTTTATTGTCTTATTGAACTAGCTGATACTTCTAGAATAATATTGAATACGTGAATTATAAAACAATACCCTTGCCACACTTCTTGTCTAGGGAAAGCAAGTGGTTTCTCAATGTAGTTCATGGTTCTTTATCAAGACAAGAACAAAATTTTTTTTTATTAAAAATAGCTTACTAAGTGCTTCTAGTACGTGAATAGATGATCAATATTGTCTAACACTTTGTTCATTCATATTTATATATGATTTTATTCATTTACTTGTTGATGTGAAGTTCTGTAGCAATTTCCAAATAATTTAAATACATGTCTGTAGTAAATCACATTTCATTATGTTATAATATTCTTTTTATGTGTTTCTCTATTGAGTTTGTTAATATTTTTGAGGACTCTTTAAGACTGTGAGATTTATTGGTTTGTATTGTTATTTTCTTAATGTCTTTTTTGTCTTTGTGTATTTGGTCAATGCTGGCCTCATAAATGAAGAAAGAAAAATTCCATCTACTTTGTTTCTGGAACATATTATGAAGAATTTGCATTTTTTGTCCTTCAATGTGCAAAAATTACCAAATATAAAGATCAGTGCTTAGTGTTTCAATATTAAAATTTATTTACAAAATATTTAACATGTTTCTTTAAGAAATATAGGGCCATTTCCTATTTTTTATTATAAATTTTAGTATTTTGTTTTTAGAGAAATTCACAGTTTCATACAAAAATATCCTTAGCACACATTTGCTCGGGATATTTTTTTTTTTGGTCTTTTTTAGGCTTTGGACTTAGAAGCGACAAACCCATTTCATTCTGTATATATAAATTTATGTTTTCTCTTCTTTTCTTGTGTAAACATTCGAGATATCTGACATTTATAGGGAAAATTTCAAAGATTCGATATTTGATTTTGATGGTTTTCTCTAAGAAGCTTTTTCTTTTTATTTCATTATTTTCTACCATAACTCTACCTTTATATCATTTTCTTCTGGCTAGGGTGTATATCACCTTTCATTCTCCAGTTTTATTAAGTGGGAGCTTACATGTCTAACTTCAGGCTTTCCATCTATTCTGCTGTATGTGTTTACTGCTCTAGACTCTACTTTAATTACAGATTTTAGTATTTTTTGTCAATTTTATTTTCATAAATTGCATTCTCCTTTCACTTGGTCAAATTGTCTCAAGGCATAACTATGTGATGTATGTGTAATTTTTAACTCTAAAATTCCATCACCAATATTTCAAGATTTTTTATTATGTTGTGCATTTCTGTTCTGAGTCCATCATGGATCAAGATCATCATTTGCATTTTTTAAAGATATTCCATGTGTTTCAAGGTTAGCTTTCATCAAACTCTAAGAGTTGTAGTAAAGAAGCAAAGGTGTGAAAGCTTGGAAGCATTCACACTTTTGTTTTGGCTGAAATGGCTGCAGAGAAAGACAGATTCCTTTCATCTGACTCTTCTTTGTGAATAATGTAGATAAATTGATATTAATACTAGAAACCAGTCAAGCAGACCTAAGATTTCTAAGCTTTTCTAAAATCTCTGTTTCCATATAGTCTCTGACTATAAATATCTAGTAAATGGACATTCAAAAACTGGTGTGAAAAGTAGTCTGACTCATTCTTCAGTGCCTGTAACCCCACTACTCAGTAGAATGAGGCAAGAGGATCATTGTGGATTTCAGGCTTCAGGGCACACACTGAGTTCCAGAGCAGCCTGGGCTAGAGGGTGAGGCATCTTGTCATGAAAACAAATATTGCAAAACATGTTTTATAAGAGGCCATAAATTATAATCTGACATCTTTGAATAAATGATTGCAATTGTGTTCAATAGCTGTACATAAAAAGTACTAATAGAGGTATTATTTATAAGAAAAAAAGTTGTTTGAAAAACAAAATAAGAATTCAAAAAAGGTTAGCAACAAAACATATGTTATGTATTTATAACATAATTGTTTGAAATCATATTGCAGCCAAATGAATATATTTATAACACAATTCTTTTGCCTAAGGTTTAGGGAGCATTACTGAAACAGGGTTAAAAGATTGGAAGAATGTAAGGACCAGGATAGACACTATGAGGTTGTAGCTCCTAGGAATGACATGAAACTTTCACCCCTGATAACATGGAAGCCTAAATAAGACCTGAGCAGGTATAATATCAATGATTATATTAGAAAATCCCAAGGGATTTCAACCATAGACAAAGAACTACAGACAATAAGGACTGTTGAGTGGAGGATCAAGTCTTACCCATGGTGAGCCTCTTAATTTGCTGTCAAAAACAAAATGGTCAGCACTGAAATCAAATATGTATAAGTAATACTAAACAGGTTCACAAGTTCAGCAAGGCTGGGTGTAAGAATTATTTATGCATCTATTATAAAAGTAGACAGACAGATAGATAGATAGAGAGAGAGAGAGAGAGAGAGAGAGAGAAAGAAGGAATGATTTTGAGGAAATGGGGATATTGGTCATGGGAGAAGTTGGAGGAAGATTAGGGAAAGTATGCAAAATTTTAATTCCATTTCAATAAATAATAAAATCATATTACAGAATAATAGGTAACTAGGAAATTATCAAATCCTGTGTTTTCTAATGAGGGTAGATAATCAACATTTATAGATATTAGGGACTTTTTGTCTCAAGAGGTGAGACATTCTAAATCATTGATTTTCCAGGAACACTGAAGATCTATTAGTAAATATCCCATTCATTATTTACCCATTAAGTACTTAATTTTACTGGATATATGCAAGCAATGAAAATGCCTTGAACAAAACATGGAACTGTTAGACAGAACTTAGTATATGGCACTACCATAAAAGAGACAGGGTAAAAGAGAATAAAAAATAGGGAGCTTTATAATAAATTTTGATCTTTCTTAATTTCATATATGTGCAGTAAGTACAGCAAGGCATGCTACTGAATAAAGCATGGTCAACAGAACCCTCCAGCATGTCAGCAGAGCCCATAAGCAAGGCCAACAGAGACCTTCAGCTTGTCAACAGATTCTATCAGTATGTCAACAGAGCCCATAAGCGTGGTCTACAGAGTCCATCAGCACATCAACAGAGCCCAGTAAGCATAGGCCAGAGAGCCCATCAGCATAACCAACAGAGCCAATCAGCATGGTCAGCAGAGCTTAACAGCATGGTCGACAGATTCAACCAATATGGTCAACAAAATCATCAGCATGTCAAGCAAGAGCCAATCAGCATGACTAGTACAGCCAATCAGCAAGGTCAACAGATCCAATCAGCATGGTCAACAGAGCCAAACAGCAAAGTCAACAGAACCGAGCCACTAAAACTACATCTATAGATATCTTCTTGGAACCAAGACTCCTACAAATGACATTTCAGAGCTGAAAAAAAATCACTGTTCTGTAATGAAGTTATTATTCTCTTAAGTATTTGCTTTTGAAGATATAAAGTTCTAGGAATCAGAAGCCACTCACTGCCAGCTGGGTATAGATAAAAATAAAGAGAAATTTACCCTTGGATAAGAAATTGATTTTTTTCTAGTGTTTATGTATTTTAAACTCAAAGTCTTATCATCTTGAAAAAGAAAATGTGCCCAGTTACAATTTAATCAGAAATATGTTAAGTCATTTCAGTCTTGCACGTTTATAGGATGGTAAAAAGCAAGACTGAGCTCAAGGTAGCCATGAAGCCCCATGGTCAATGCTTTGATCTCTATAAGCCAGTCACAGAAATCATTTTATATAATTATATAAGAATTATGTAAAAAATTGTTCAATTCTTTACATATAGAGATAGTTTGGTTACAGAAAATAAGTACACTATAAATCTTTAAAAATTTTAATGAAAACATCTAAAAAGAGGTATTATCATCATGAATAAATGACAAAAATAACCATAAACAGTATTTAAACATACATTTAAATTTATAATCTTTGATCATTTAGGTATGTATATATACATATACATCTAAGAATCTGTTTCCACTAGAAGTAAGGTAATGGAAATAAGTAGAATTAATATTTAAATTCTATTTAAAGTTGATGTAGTATGATTATTCACCAAGGGTTCTGTTTTAACGCCAGCTACTAAAACTTGCGACTAAATTGCATATCTTGTCAGTTTTTTATCCAATTTTCTATTTAAATTTTTATTGAGAGGCAAAGGAATTTGTAATGTTGAAACAGTGAAGAATGAACATTAGCTTTGAAGAGAAATTCATCCTTTCTATTCATAGCACTAGATGCCTCATGTCTTATGATGATTCTGATATATAGAGTTTTGCAAATATTTCCAGCAGAAATTATATGGCTGAGGGATAATGCTCTTGTACACTGTAAAGATTTGTCACTCATACTGGTTTAATAAAATGCTGATTGGCCAGTAGCCAGGCAGGAATTATAGGTGTGGTAACCAGACTAGGAGAACTCTAGGAAGAAGAAAGACAAAGATGCAATCAACAGACAAACACAGAGGAAGCCATATATGAATGCCTTACTGAGAAAAGGTACCAAGTCAAACATAGATAAGAATTATTGGTTAATTTAAGTTGTAACAGCTAGTTAGTAATAAGCCTGAACAACAGGCCGATGAGTTTATAATTAATAAAAGTCAAACACAAATTATTTGGGATTGAACAGCTGCAGGACTGGGCAGGACAGAAACTTCCATCAACATTACGTGGATTTTTTTTCAAAGAAAAATCCTTTAAATATTATGTAAATTGAATGGGTGACATTAAAAACTAACAGTTTTAACCGCAATGCTTTCTCAGTTCAGGAACAATTCTTTCCAGGGATACTTGAGAAGAAGTCAGAGTGAAGGCACAGCTCATACGCACTTCTCTTGTCCTTTCCCTCAAATGTTTGAAGGTTCTATGGAAATTTTCTGTATTTCTAAAATCACTATCAATTTACATTGGGTTTGCAAAGAATTTCTTCATATTTAGGGCTTATTACTACCATTTGTCTCTCTTTTATTGTTTAAAACATGATGTTATTTTCACAATATGAATTGATTCTTGTAACTAATGTAAGGCATCAAATATGTTCAGTGGCTTTGTAAAAATATTTTGAGAAAAACATTTTTATAAATATGTTACACAATTCACTAGTTCCTTTGATTGAAATTTTGTTTGTGTACAGACTTGCAAATGGAAGGGAATCAAACATTGAGTCCTAAATGTGATGCAGTGATAGAGGTCAAGAAAGGAAAAAAATAAAGATAGCTATATGATTCCTCACATATCCACTGGATAGTACCTTTTCACAGTGCTTGCATGCTCCAAAACTTTAAGTACTTTATTATTAAAGAAAGATGTAATATTTTCTTTGAACATGAACATTTTTGTTAGGGATATAGGTGGGAGGAGAAGAGGAGAGAAAATGGGAATTAAATGCATTCAATGTACATAATATACTTAAATGAAATGTCTTTATCAAAGCTATCTCTGTGTACAAAGAATGCAAAACAAAAACTCAACTGATAATGAACATTTTCCATTTTTTCTAGGACTCCATTATGTCAGTAATGAATTTCCAAAATAAAATTATTTAATGAGTATTTAGACTTAATAATTTTCAGTCCTCTAAAATAGAAACTAGTTAGATGTTGCATTGTCTGCTTCACATTTCAAAGTATCTTAAAAGTGTTAAGGAAATGGCCCAACCATAGGTAAGAATTAAATTTTCAGTATTCAAATATTTCTGTCACCACAGAAAGAAGTCTCTTCATTAGAAAATAAGATATCCCCAATGAACTTACAGGTGAACTTGTTTCTTTAAAACTACTCATTTTCACCAATCAATTTAAAAGATTTTCATAGGGAGCTTTTATAGAACATGTACACATACTCCAATACAATTTTAATTGAGCCAAGAAAAATATCGATAGCAAAAAATTATATTTGATAATTCATGCAACATATGATTCTCCTATTGAAAACAAATTCCTATCAGTAACAATTTTAACTAGATACTGTATAAAGTTAGAAATCATAGGTAAATTAGAACACATTTATTTGAATGAAAACTAAATTTTAAGTATTCAAAACTTTCTTCATAACTTATGAAGAAATTCTTAGAAGGAATTTAAGAACATTAACCATGTTCTTTGGAAATATAAGTGTCAGCATAACCATCAAAGATTCTACTTTAAGAAGTTACAAAATGTGGCAAACAACATGTTTCAGTGGCTAGTGTCACTCATATCAAGGCATACAACCTGAATTTATCTTCAGCTCCCTCAATGTGGTAGGAGAAGAACAATTTCCAAAAGATGTGCTCTGCCACATGCACATATGGCATAAGCACACATCCACATGTATGTATGTAACCACCCATGTACATATGTCATATGTATGCACATACACACACAGCAGTACCAAATAAATGAATAATTTGGCAATATATTTAAATATTATCAAAATATTTTAATATGATTAAAGTATAACTATAGTTAAATATAATTAAAATCAGAAAAAGAATAAGAAATTCAATCCAAATAAAAAGAAACAAAATGATAAAGATGACTATAGGAATACTAGAAAATATAATAAGAAAAGATCAGTGAAACAAGACTGTGACTATTTAAAATAATCTCTATAAAATGAAAATACTCAGCTCAAGTAAATAAAATTCTGATCAAAATATAATCAAGAAATCATACTAATGAAATAATGTGAATGAGTTTGTGCCTCTAAATTGACAAATTAGATAAAATTGAGAAGATTATAGAAAAGCGAAAGAAACTGGATGTGGTGGTTCGCCTTCCTAATCCAGCATTTGGGAAAGAGAGTCAGAAAGATCTAAGGTTCATGTATCCTGTTTTACATGAGACCCTGCATTAAATACATTAATAAACATAAAATAAAATAATGAAAGTTAACTTAAAGTTACATAAATAAACTGAAAGACCTTATTTATATCATAAAATTTAAAAAGCCTTCCAAAGAAAGTTTAATTTTAGTGAGATTCACCAATGAATTGTTTAAAAATGCTTAAATAGCAATAATAACAATAATACTCATATCTTTATTTGAAAAGTCTCATTGGATTATGTCACTACGATTTGCCAAATACCAAACTCAAATTAAAAAAAAAAAACATTAGAAAAGAATACTAAAATTCCAAATGCCATCTAACAAAATACTCTAAAGTATCCTCAAACTATTAGTGAGCAGATATAGATGATTGTAGGTAGGCATGTTGGCAGATGATAGTTAAATATATGATAGATAGATAGATAGATAGATAGATAGATAGATGCATATATAGAGATTATAAATATGTAGTTAGATGATAGAAAGATAATAGATAGATAGATGATAGATTAGATATAGAGATGATAGATATATAAATACATGCACATAGAGAGATTAGATAGATAGATAGATATCAAACAGAGAGACACATGAGCATATCACGATCAACTGTGTCCTATAGAAGGATTTAGCATTGAAAAGTCAGTAGATGTGGGCTAGTGAGATGCCTCAGAGGGTAAAGGTCCTTGCCACAGAGGCCTGACAATTTACTTCAATCTATAAAACTGATGTGAAGGTGAAAGAAAAAGAACAATTTCCTAAGGTTATTTCTAACTTTGTAAACATCATCTAATGGACACCCACATGTGCACACCATACGCACATACACATATCATTTAATTTATTAATTGGCTAATTAATAGCAAAGTCTTAAATAAATATTATTGGGTGGTATTTATTATGGACAGTACTTTATTTTCATCACTATAATAAAATACCTGATATAAGCTGCCTCTATAAAGTGAAAAGGTTCATTTAGTTGAATATTTGGATGTTGAAAATCCAGGCATCATGGAAGAGTCTCTATTGAGAAGCCCATAGGTTTTTTTCACTTTATAGCAATACAGAAACAGTTCTAAGACAAAAAGTCAAAGATTGTAAGAGCAAAGGCATAGTTTGAATTTGATGTCCTATAACCCCCCTGAGAGTACAACCAAAGCCTTCTCCCC
This sequence comes from Bramus lutescens, assembly GCA_001685075.1. NCBI lineage: Eukaryota > Metazoa > Chordata > Mammalia > Rodentia > Cricetidae > Bramus > Bramus lutescens. The sequence continues at coordinate 88,850 of LOEQ01003652.1, read as the reverse complement.
TTGCCAACCTCTTAAAGTTCTGATCCCTGACTCACTATTGTACAGTAGACCAACTCCCAACATATGAAGGACACAGAAGACCCTAGCAAAACTGTAAAGTACCTGAAAGTAGTGGTACACTCTTGTACCTTAACACTCAGGTCATAAAATCAGAATTTTTCCTCTCTCTCTCTCTCTCTCTCTCTCTCTCTCTCTCTCTCTCTCTCCTTCTCTCTACATATGTATGTGTGCGTATATACATACATACATACATATATATGCGTGTGTGTGTCTTTATTCATGTGTGCATGTATGGATGTATATTGTTGTGATTCTCCTTCTGTATGTCCATTTGTAAGATTCTTAAATAATACAATTTTAGACTGAAAAGTGAAAAAGTGCTTGATAAAACGCAGCATTTGTTTAAAGAAAAAAATCCTTTGAATTAAAAAGAGGATATTGCTTCCCATCACTTCCCATCACACCAACATCATCACTAATTGATAACATTTTAACTCCTTTTGGGAAGTTCCATTACATAAATAAAAAGTTCTACTAAATTTGAGAAATGACATTTCTGCTTAATTTTTTTAGTATTGAACTGTTTGGTTGTACCTATTGAAATCTTGTTTTTAAAACACAGAATAGCATCCTTTTCATTAAAGCAATTTTATTATACTATACTGTAAGCAAGTCACTCACTATGTAACTCCCAGCAGCACAGGGTCCCATGTCATGGAACATCATATTTAATTTCTATTAAAAAGGAATTAAGCTATTATTTCCCCATATATAGAATTTTTCTCCTTCTTATGGTAGATTATAGCCTTTTGTTTAATTATTTGGAGTGATTTGTTGAACTGATGTAAAGTAAAATACAGTCTTTGTGAGGTACACTGCAACAATTATTGTCAAATGTCAACATTGTTACCACCACACATTCAAGGTCCAGAGTAGCCCCATAAGCACGGTTGAGCTCCTATGGGAATCTGTCTTCAGTATTCTCTATACGCTCATTCTTCCACCCTCAGCATTCTCTTCTACTGCTATGGCCTCCTAAGAAATGTAGTCAATGAACTAGAAGATGGGACACTGGTTAAAGAAGCTTATTATCAAGTCTGATAACCTGAATTCATCCCAAGACCCCAATTGGTAGAAGGAGACAACCAACTCTAGCATGTCCTCTGATCTTCACCTGTGAGTCATGGCAAGTGTACACACATGATAAATGAACAGAGAGGGGGCCTGGCTAACAGAAAAGAATTCTCAAAGCCATAAGTACATTTTAAAAGTACTATAGCAGTCACAGAACCAGGGACATTTGAATTAACTTGGCCTAGTAAAAGTAGGAATGTTCTCTGGAGAAAATGTCATGCTTTTTGTATCCAATACCTATAGAGATAATCAGACTCCAGTATCCTATGGCAAAAGAGGGATAGAGGAGCTGCTATTGGGATATAGGCTCCAATATAAATTACATCAAACTCTATTATAGCGTTGACTATACAACACAAACAAATGCACTTTCTGAAGCAACAAAACTCTGTTTTATTTTTTAAAATATTTTAGGTCTTCTTTACTTCATGGTGTTAGACAGAAAGAAGCTTTTACTTTCAAAGTTCCCTTTGAGTGACTGAGAATTTCTGTGACTGTTGTGCGTAGATGAAAAGTAGCAATGGTAGGGTGTGTCAACATGCATGACAATTCAAACCTTCACGTTTTCATATAACATTCTCATGCTGGTCTTTGAGAATTAATGCCGTTAATTAACTTTGTTTCATTTAAAAGTTACATGACTGTAAATGAATCAAAGTTTATATCACCCCTATAAATGTGGGCGAGTATAGTCAGTTGTATAAAATGTTAGCGAGGAATGCAAAAAGCAAAAGTCACTGAGTAACAAACTCTCAGAACAGTAGTATAGAAATATTTAATAAGTAAATTCCCCAAAGAAACAACACACATAATTAATATGAACTCAAAATTAGAAAAAGAATTGTTATTTTGCCTGATGGTAACTCCTGGACTTGCCCCCAAACCATATTTTTTTAAGTATGAAATTAATCTTGTTTATTCATGCATTCACTCAAGATAGTAACTGCATTACTAATATAATAATTGTTAGATGAAAAGATACAACAGTGAATTTGACAAATATATTAATTTGTACAAAGCAAAACAGAACAGAAGAAAACACAAATATACAAAAACATAATCTTCCTTCAGTATTTCTCTAGTCTCTCCTTTATATTTCATTTCTCAGGTCACTTACACAAAATCCATAATAAAATCCAGCTAAGACTCCTAGCAATAATGGAGTGTGAGCCTGAACTGCCCTTCTCCTGTAGTCAGATTGGGGACTCCCTAAGTGTCATCATAGAACCTTCACCCAGTAACTGATGGAAGCAGATGCAGAGATCCACACCAAGCACTGGGCCAAGCTCCTGGAACCTGGTGGAAGAGAGGGAGGAGGGAATATATGAGCAATGGAGGTCAAGATCATGAAGGCGGAATCAAGTTATTACATTTAATAGAAAGTTCAATGTGATTTCTCAATGTATTAGTAAAGTATCACAACACTGTTGGTTAATTCACCCCCTAGATACTTTGTACAGCAGCTGGAATGTCACCTAACACAGCAAAGGGTAAGGCATATGTGGCCAATGCAAAGTAACAAGACCGTGCACCATTCCGAAAGCTAATGGAAGACATAAAACTGCTATTTATAGAAACATGAAGCTTGTTCCTGTCCATTCTTATGAACAATTTGCCTAGAATAGTCATATACAAAATCTATTAATTTTCCTTATTAACCATGATGTTATTGTACAATGGATTTAAAGAATATTCATGAACCAGTCTAAGTATATAAACTGCTTGACTGTTAAAGTTTTCAAACATATAAAACATTATAAAATTTAAGAAGAGGGAAGAAGCAGGGAGGGGAGCAGAGAAAAATGTAGACCTCAATAAAAATCAATAAAAAATGAAAACTTCAAAAATATTTAACTACTCAAATTTAATGAATGTTAATATTTTTCAAGGTATTCATTTAAAAATTAAATGTTATGGATAAAAATGAGATCCGTGTTTTATAATCTTCTCTATATTCTTTATTCTCTTCCTATCTCTTAATATTTTCTAAATTACCACTATTGTTATAATATTTTATGTTTATCATTTAAACTATATATATATACATAAATACACTACATACATACATTTAATGGTTTTGTGGAGGGATTATCATGTGCAGGAAACATACTAATTACAGAAATATCCTTCAAATTATAATTTTATATTAATAATTTTAGTGTGGTTTCTGTAGAAGTAGTCATTTTTAACATCTTTAAACATTTAAGTGTATGAAATTTCTGCTGTAATGTTGTTAATAACACACTGCAACACACTGGAAAAAGGCAAGGGAATTTGAGTTAAGAACTATTGTGTCATACACAATAAAACACTAGTGAGATGCTCTAACGACCACTGAACAGTTGTTAAAGGACACAGAAGGGACACGGAAGCAGTAACTCTGAGCATAGGAGCTGGGACGGCATCTGATCCAGCACTGAAGCTAGACGATGGAGAATCAGAAAGAGGATAATAGTGTGTAAGTGCAGGCAATTGAGGACAATGGGGTTTAGTGGAAATGTTCTCTTCTGACCGGTTTAGTTTTTAAATTAAATAGAGAAATAGACTGCTGCTGTTTCTGTTTGTGAGGAAAAGGTCGGCCTTCCGCCATCTAAGCTCATCTAAACCACCAGACGCTGTGAGGAGAATAAACGTGGGAAAGAGTTGCTACCCATAGAGGTAAAGGGGAAATTCAGGGCTTAGTGGTGATGGGAACACATAATTATTTCATATATCCCAGACTGGAGCAGAACAAGTAGATTATTCAAAATTGGGGAATGCAAACAAATAGAGAAAACACACAAATGTGTGCTCTCCCAAGCTGTTCTAGTTTTGACCAAAAACAAATTGAGAAGGACAGAGCACGTTCCATCGTAGGCTTTTCTTTGAAGAAAGTCAGTAAGAACTCAAGGAGGAATCTGGAAGAAGGAACCATGGTGCAACATTGATTAATGGCTTTCTATAGAGCTTGCTGAGTGAGATTTATTATAAAGTCCAGGCCCTCCTTCCTAGGAATGGTGCCATCCGCAATTGGCTGGGCTCTCCCCCATCAATCATCAAGAAGGAAAATTTTTGCAGATATGGTCGCGGGTCAATCTGATTGAAGTAATGCTTCACCTGAAGTTCCCAGTTAGGCTGCTCAATATCGTGTCAAATTAACACTAAAAACTAAGTATAAAATTGGTAAGAAGGAGTAAAAAGAGGCCTGATACCCAAAGTAGCAATTGTAGATAAACCAAAACCAGAGAAAACTATAGTCCCTTCACATATTTACATGGATAAAAGGTGAGCAAAAATCATCAAACAGAAACTTTGGAGGCCCAAGAAACTTCGTAATTTCATAGAATGACAAAATAGGCCAAGTAATGAATTGAGACTTCCATCTAACAGCTACCCCCTATCTCCTGTGTCAGTCAAAAAGGAAGCCTAAAATTTTACCTTGACATAAGGTGGATACCATACATTGTGGCCCCAGTCAACTCTATAGGGCAAAGGTAAAGTGGGAATTTGAACCCAACCTATCCCCAAAAGAAGTGAGCTTCCCCCATCCTGCAGTCAATGGAGGGCTAACGACAAATCCTGGTACTCCTACAGGCGTCCAGTTATGTTCCCAGTCTCTGACTGATGCAGGTACCTAGATGCAAGCCCACTATTTCAAGTGAAGCCTCTCTTTAATGTTAAATGGGCCTATTGCTGGTGCCAAGATTCTACTTAGTTATCCACTGTCCTTGTCACTGAGAAACTATGTTTATGTTAAACTCATATATGGACAGAAATATTGTTTGTGAATGCCCTTAGACACTTTCCAGGAAACAGCCCTATTCTTCAGGAAAGGTCTTGCTTTTAAGGCTTTTATTCTTAAATCTAACTCTTCCAGATTAAAATTAATTTATGAATAGCAAAAGATGTATAGTGACTTTTACAAGTGAATCAGCAAGTCAATTTCCGTACAGCAGCACCACTTCATCAGATTCCTTTAAATAGTGACCAAGCTAGAGAGGTGTATTGAGAGTGAAGAATGAGAAGCAAGTGATTCAAATTCTAATCTGTTCACCCAAAGGAGAACAATGAAGGACAAGCAATGGCTACATAATATTGTGTCCTCACAATAGAAAAGACACTGCCGTGTGAAGCCATTTAGCAACTCTGTTTCATTTCAGCGTTTGAATTATTATTTTGTAGAAAATCATGGGATGCTTCCACAATTCTGGTACAGTTAAAACCAAGTCTGGAATCTCTAACGTATTTGGTAAACCGTCCATGCCACACACTTTAGAAGTATCATGCTCCTGCTGACTGAAAACACTTTTTGTAGAACCATTACAGGGCAGCTTGTAGGCTGTTATCTCACCCTCTCTCCCTCTTATCAGCTGACACAAAGGGTAGTGTTAGGGGTAGCTTTCAAATGCGATTTGGGACATTTTGAGTGAACATAAGCCTGGATTTTTTGCTCAGATAACTTGATTAACAGTATTGCTTATAATTTGATACATTGAGACAAAAATATCAAATCAAAACTTTGAAAAGCTTGTCAGTAGTGTTATATTTCAGTACTGACATATAAGTCATTTATGATGAATTCAGAAATTTTGGACCTTATCTTAGACTTGCTTCAATAAGTCCTTAGCTAAGGCATAAATGTGTTACTTTAAGTGATCTTGTAAAAATTCTGCAATTCATGGTGGACATTGCCACATCTAAGCAGATGATGCTGAGATATATAAGAAAGCAAATTGGTTGTGCAGTGGTAGGGCATGCCTTTAATCCCAGCACTTGGGAGGCAGAGGCAGGCAGATCTCTGTGAGTTCGCGGCCAGCCTGGTATCTAAGAACTAATTCCAGGACAGGTTTCAAAGCAGAAACCCTGTCTCAAAAAATCACCCCCCCCAAAAAAAAAAGAAAGAAGAAAGAAAAGAAAATATACTGAACAATCTATGAGAATCAAGCCAGTGTGCTGGATTACTTCATCGTCTCTGCTTCATTTCCTTCCTCTGTGTCCATTTTGAATTCCTGCCCTGACTTCCCTAAAAAATAAATTAGGACCCAATAATTACAAAGTGAAATAAACCCTGTAAACAGACTCTGCTGTTTTGTTTCCTGACTGCTCAGACCTGAATAATCACAAAACTATATTAATTACAACATTGTTCAGCCAATAGCTTAGGCATCTTTCTAGTTAGGTCTTATATCTTAAATTAACCCATTTCTATTAATCTGTGTATCACCACTAGGCTGTGGCCTACCAATAAGGTTCCAGCAAGGTTCCAGCATCTGTCTCCTTTGGCAGTTACATGGTGTCTTTATCTCTATATCTCTGTTCAGATTTCCTGCCTGGCTTTACTCTTCTAAGCCATTGGTCAAAACAGCTTTTTTTAAAATATCTAATGGTAATAAAACATATGCACAGCATACAGAGGGGAAACCCACATCAAAACCTCCTTGATCCTAAAGTTGGTTTGGTTTGATATCTTATAATAGAAAAAAGAACCTAAGAAAAAGTGTTTTTTCATATATACCATTTTATGCATGATTATATGATAAAACTTTTTAAAATTAGAACACTTTTTCTAATTGTCCTTGTTAGTTGGAAAAGTATTGAATATTTAAGTCCAAAATCATTTGGAGTCATAAATTTGTTAAACATGGCCCATGTATGACACCTGTAAAATGTGTGGTTTTTATCAACTTTAACTGCTAAGGAAAGAAAAACCAGAGTTTGGACAGTACTAAAGCTAGACATTTTGTTATTGCTCTCAGAGTTTTAAAAAAATCACAGCAATATACTACTGTTATAAGTATTGAGGAACATTTTCAAGAATAAAAGTTATAAAATTTGGACTTCAAGTATACATATATTAATTATAAAAGTGATGTTGCGCTTACAAGAAAGAAGGGTTTAATAATAGACAGCCTTACAGTAGATCAGATTGACAAAATATCTATTGACCATCTACACTTTTTAATCTCAAAAAATTCTTAATTAATGGACTGTTCTGGCAAGTGTGTTAGCTTGCAACATTTTTAAATCCATTCTTAAATAGTAAACCCGCTACTTTAAGCATGTAATGGAAAAGCGGGATTCCCCTCGATCCCTGGAGAGCTTGTCCCAATGCAATCCCAGTCCATAAAACCATTTTCTCCACCTGTTAATGGGTTTATATGTATATTTATACAGAATGAATTCAGCAAAGTGTTCAGCATTCCTCTGAATATGGTAGAGGGAAAATACCAAGGAAATAAACCTCACCCTAAGATTGAAGCTAGCAGATGGGAATATTAGCTAAAACAAACAAAACACAACTGTGAACATACTGAGAGTTTTATCCAAAATTCCAAATATGTCAATGTTACACATTGTGCATTTTCATTTATGATTAGACATTCCATGTTATTTTCTTTCCAAAGATTTTAAGATGACATATAATACCAGAATCAGCTTAGACATTAAATTTTCGAACTTGGAGGGCAAAGAGAATAACAAGAGGAGAATTCACAGTTCACAGACTGTTTTTAGCTAGTCTGTCATTCTTGGTCATTTTCAAAGAAAAGGACCTCTGTATCTCTTTAGGAATCAAAACACTGACTAAGAATAGAATGTCCTAAAGAAAGACGCCAGACATATTGTATCCAGGGCTTTTTTCACCCCTGGTGTATGCCAGTTCCCACTTGACACTTTCCAAATATTTTCAGGACTTCAAAGTCTCTTACTTATTGCTCGCACAGCTGCTAGCTAAAAATACTTACACTGTTACTTCATAAGTCATAGATTGCTCTCGTAAGTATTGGTTATCCAGAAATGCCTTCGTAATTCGATCTCACATGGAAGGAGGATGGCTCAGGATGCCAAAGGTCAAGTCACAAAGTCCATGCCCTTTAGAAATGAAGCCAGGGATCAGTTATTTTAGAATAGAAGATAGATTCTGTAAATCAAAAGGATGGCACCAAAGGTTAAGATCATTCTTCAAAAATAAAGCCACAGATGGGATCGTTTTAGCTGAGTCTTCAAGTAGTCCTGCCGCTGAGGCTATTGATTGCCACAAAGTTATCAGAGTTGCTTAAATATACAGATGTGTGACGGCTGACACCGATGGATTTAAGGAGGAAATGTTTGGGATGGAATTATGACAAATTAAAGTCCGAAAACACCTCAAAGGTATCTTATTTAATCCCCTCGAATTAACTCAGCTAAAGAAGCATATATACCGATGTGTTATAAGGATAAGACAACTACCGCTTAGATTATTATAAGGGATGAAGTTGCAAGGCTGTGACTGTGAAACCAGAAAACAGGACAAAAGTTAACAAAACATGCGTGATTGAAAGAGGAATGTCTGGGGCTGGAGAAGTGGTTCAGTGGATAACATGTATGCAGCAGATGTGTTAGCACCAAAGTTCAGACCCCAAATCTTAGGTAAAAAGCCGTGTGAGCTGTCATCTACCTGAAACTCTTGTACTGGGGAGAAGGAGATAGGTACATTCTCCAAGGGTTAACTGCTCAGCCAGTTTGGCAGGAGCAGCTCCAGGTTCTGAGAGAGACCCTGTCTAGGTAAATACACACATGCATACATAAGTAAGTAAATGTGATGGAGAGGAAGGCATCTGGCAATAATATCTGGCTACATACATAACAGCAGCTTGGGGGTGGCAGAGATTGAGGATAGCAGAAGAGAGGAAAAAGAAAGAAATATTTACTTGAGGAAAGGCCAGAAGTCAACTGCTATAGACTGTGATGGAACAAGCTACCCTCAAGTAGTCCAAAAGATAGGAAATACATTACAAAGGGTATCCAGGTGGTAGTGTAGGCATGATCCAATTACAGCCCAGAGAAAGCACTGAGAAAAATGCTTTTTGGATTTAAGACAGATTATTGCTTTCTTTTACAAGGATTAAACATTTGTCTTTCAGAAAAATATGTCTGTTTTATTTTCCTTCTCAAATGTTATCAATGGCACAGTTTTGGAAATGCTCACATTATAGACTCTAAAATACCAACAACACAAATCTGACAGGATTAGGATTGTTTTCACGTTGACAGTACACCTGGGAATCAAGGAGCCTTTCCAGCACGATCTAGGGGAAGCCAAAGACTTTTCATTAAAACCCAAAACCCATGTGTTTCTTTAGAATGCCCTATACTAAAGCAACAAACTAGAGTAATGGATCTTTCATTTTTTTCTTTTTTTCTGGCAGATATCTCAGTGCGATCTGCATTGTAACAGACCTAAGACATAAGAATAAAGCAGCATGAATTAAAACAATGAGGTCAAATTTATAAAACTATCAAAAGTAAAAGTCTCAATGAAAACACAAGTTGCCCTTATCTTAGCAACTAATGTAATAGTTAATTAGTAGTTAATTCTGAAGCAGAAAAAATTGGAGTCATTCGTTAGTCTTACCTGTTTTCAGATTTGATGAGGGAAAGACAGATTAAGAAACATCAGCTAACAAAAATGGCAAATGTTAATTTTCTTTTCATTGTCTCTTGAACCATTTAAAGAAATAATCTGGCATAGCCAGTTCCTTTGATTTTAAATAAACTGATAGACTCTAAACATATCTGTTTTAGGTTACCCAGATCTTTCTAACTGGAAGTGCAGATGGTCCTACTTCCTTCCAGCTGTGACCACAATACGTTTCCCAGGTAATTCAGCGGTATGTCTGAAGTGCAGTAATTCCTTCTAAATGATCTCGTGTTGCCATAGTCACAGTGTTTCTTCCTCTCTGCTACCTGTACTAACGACAGAGTCTATAGAAATTTAAACATTTTTCTTCTATCAGATTTACTTCTCTATTTATGGGTTCCCGATTAATCTGTGAGTCAGATCACCCTACCATAATAATTAGATTTTTCTCCCTGTACCTGTTCTCTGGTGGGATAACCACATAGGCATGGAGACCACCCACCATCATCACCTTGCCACTTACTATAATTTGAGCATTTCAATTGTAGAGACTTCTCTTCTGCATGTCTGATAAATCATAATCTCTACACCTGACCACTGACTGCGCATCGCTAGTTTACCCATCAATTTACTCTGCATATCTAAATCACACGGTAGCTACTTCAAGACCAGTTGTAGCCAGAACAGTTTCCTCAACTTCCTTGAAATACTCACAAAACAAAACTTTTTATTTTTGTTGCCATCCTTTGCTATAAAGGCTTCTAGAATTCTTTATCTATATAAGCCACCCTAAACATAATAGAATAGAAGAAGGTAGCACTATGTGTAATCTTAAATAGAGCTTCTTTCAGAACTCTTACTTCAAAATTTCGTTCTTAAGGACCAAAGCATTAGCTGGGCGGTAGTGGCACATGCCTTTAATCCCAGCACTAGGTAGGCAGAGGCAGGCGTATCTCTGTGAGTTCAAGACCAGCTTGGTCTACAAGAGATAGTTCCAGAACAGGCACCAAAGCTATACAGAGAAACCCTGTCTCGAAAAAAAAATCAAAGATAAAAAAGCAACAAGAAAGAGAGTCAAATCATTAAGAAATGATTATAAAACATTTCTGACTCATGATATACTTACTAAAACATTCAACTATTGCCAAATCAAATGAATGCAAATGTGACTCTATACAAACAGTGGAGCATCATTAATTTAAGTTGATCATAGATCATCATTTATTTCATACATGTTCCCTGGGAGGTTTTTTTTTTTTGCCTGCAATAACCAGATGACATTGAAGTTAGGGATGACAGGTATGGCTGGAAAGAACACACTAGAGATACATCACAGTCTTGCAAACTAAGGTCCATTAACAACTCCATGTTTTTTACTGTGAAAGAACAGTGTTGTGGTAGTGTATGAGTGAATCCTAGTTACCACAAACACAGTAACTTAAGAACTAAAACCATTTTGAACAGTCTAAATGGCTGAAAGACTTTATCTGAGTACTTTCTCCATGGCTTGCAGATAGCTGGCATGTCACTGTGTCCTCACATGGCTTGTCCTCTGTGTATGAGACTCCCTGGGGTTTGTCGATGTGCATCCTTATATAATTGCAGTTCTGGGGGTCTGGGCCAATCCTAATGACCCAAATTTAACTTAACCATCACATCAAAAATATTATCACTATATACAGTTATATTATGAGATTCTTGAGGTTATAAATTTTGAGTTTTGTAATAAGAAACATTTTCCTTTAGCTAAAATCTTATTAAAGAGAATTATTGATTGATTGATTGATGGATTGATTGATTGATTTATTGATAGATTGATTGATTGGTTGGTTGGTTGGTTGATTAATTGACTTAATGTGTGTGTGTGAGAGAGAGAGACAGAGACAGAAGGACAGAGAACCATATGTGGCATAGTGCATATGTACAGGTCAGAGAACAAATTGTAGGAGTCATTTCTCCTCTTCCACCATGTATGTTCAATGGATAAATTTAGCTCATCAGGCTTGGCTGCAAGAATCTTTACCAATTCACAAATAAGAAAGTCTACTTTAATTATTATTGATATGTGGTTCGAGTGTTTAAATATTAGTAAGTGGTCCATAAAAGAACACTTTATATTTTACTTTGGGTTTGACCTTAATAAGCAGTAGACAGTGAAAATAAGAACACAATGACTTGAAAATCTGAAACATCAGTGATTTGTCCAATTGGTAAATAATAGCATAAATGCTTTGAGAATGACCAACCACTTTCGGATTGAATGCAAGGCTCAACAACACAGAAATCTTGGTTTGCAGAGTTAATAGGCTCAGGAACCCACAGCTAGTCAGGTCATGGACTCTAGGGGCAATAACTACTTCCATTATCATCTTAATGTGACAGTGTCAAACTTATTTCTAAAGTTTTACATTGATATTCGCAGATTAATGTATCCCTTGCTCCTCATCAAAGAAGCTTATTTTTGCAGTAGATTGTGATTAAAACAGAGATACAAATTTGGTAAACATGGAGCAAATGAGTGACTACAACGTGAAAAGCCTTAAATGGAACACCTATACCACACCACATGCTTCAAGGTCCAGGGGTCATTGCAGAAAAGGGTGCAAAAAAGTCGTGAGTCTCAGAGACAGGGGACAAATACAGCAAAAAAAAAATGATTTCTGATTACAACAGACAAGTCACAGTGGTGGAGACTGCATGGACAAGACTTGTAAAAAAACCAAAACAGCTAAAATCCAGGCTTGGAAATCGGAGTGACACTTGATGATTTCTGAATGAGGAAAAGTCAGTTCTCTTCAATCTGGCCCCTGTGAGGCTATGTATGCTCCTTTAGATGACCCATGCACACACTGGAGTACTAAACAAACTCCATGAACTTTTTAAAAGAATACATGAAATTGGCATAGTATATACGGTATTGGTGGGATAAGGGAATTATTGGAAGGGATGAAATGGGAGCTTGAGAAAAACACTATTTATTCATGAATGAAATGTTCAAACAATGAAAGGTTTATTAAAATCTTGTGCAGGTTCTTTGTGATGTATCATTCCCAGAAAACACTGTCTCAGCATGCATTCTGAAAGGAAGTGAGAAGACTCAATTGTGAGTTTGGGGCTCGTTGTTTGTTTTGTTTTGATATTTTTGCTTATTTTGCTTTTGATTGAGATAATGTCTTGCTATATATCTTGGCCATCCTATAACTCACTGTGTAGACCAGGCTCACCTTGTTAAGGCCATGATCTTCTCCTCTCTTTCTCCAGAAATTGAGATTACTTTTGGCTGCCAGAGTCAGTTTAGAAGAATCAGTTTTCCATAAATATGGGATTATTTGAAATTTTCACTCTTTAAATTATTATTTTATTTAGAGTAAAGCAGTTTCTTTAAAATTTTTAAAGAAAAGTTGCTTCTAATATCCTAAGATCTTTAAGACAAATCATTAGAGATCTAGCAGTTTCTTCATTTCTTAGTGAGGATACTAAATATGATGCGGCAGCTCTTCCTCACCTTATGACTAGTTATACTCGACTTAGGACTCTGTTCAAAATTTGGTTGTCATAGCTCTATATTGAAAAGTTATAGTACTCATTTTAATTCTCAGACAATTATATACCTGCACTGAAATGACTGGTAATTATGTATACATAAACAAACATAATTTCTGGGCTGAAACGTCATCTATTTTTGATCATATAAATAATGCTTATTTTACATTTATGATTTTTATGTTTTTGTCTCTAAGCTCTTTCCACTGCACACTTCCACTCTTACCATTCCTAAAATGATTTGACTTCAGTACATTTTTGGCAAAATCTGCATTCCAGGGCACCATGATGTAAAGCTATATATACATTACCCTGCAGATGGAAGTTTCTGTCCTGCTCAGACCCTCAGCCATTAAGTACCAAAACAAAACATAGAGGCTTTTATTAATCATAAACTGTTTGGCCTATTAGCTCAGGCTTATTATCAATCAGCTCTTACAGCTTGAATTAACCCATAATTCTCGTCTCTGTTTAGCCACATAGCTTGGTACCTTTTCTCAGTGAAACATTCTCATCTTGCTTTCTCTGCCTTTGGCTGATGACTGACTCTCTGCCTTTCCTCTTCCCAGTATTCTCCCAGTCTGGTTGCCTGAGGAAACACACTTAAAAGAAATCCTACACTTGCTGATAATTGAGAAATAGATGGTTATTTATTTAGGGGTAAACTCACAAATAGGTAACTTCTGCTGGAATAGAGATCAGAAGCCGGAATCTGCAACCCGAACAGATGGAGAGACTGGAAACATGCTCTGCATCAGCATATATAGCATAAGAGGCCACATGACAGTGGGCAGGTTATCACTAGCTATAAGATTTCCTACAGCAGGTGCCCCACATATATTTTCTGCCTGGCTACTGACCAATCAGTGTTTTATTAAACTAACATGAGTTATAAAGCTTTACGGTGTACAAGAGCACTGTCCCAAAACATTCCCCCATTATGATTAATTTGCTGTAAGTTTGGGAGTGAGTCAATCTCTTTATTAGTCCCTTAATACAAATAATCCTTATGTTTAAATTAAAGACACAATCCCTACCTACATTCTGAGTATTTGTCCTTATGCCCACAGGCAAGTATAGTCCTCACCACTCTTTGAGGCCACGTCTTTTTGCAGCAGAATGGGACTATTACAGAAAACCACTACCAATCAAAACGCAGATCATATTCCATGATGATCCCAGTGCTGAGGGATCATCATGGAAGAGGAGCCAAAAGATTATAAGAGCCAGAGGAGCAGACAGTTTGATGTGAGATTGTGTTCTAGTAATTTCAGAGGCTACACACATAATGCTCCACACACATGACTAGTCGAAGTAAATCTGAAGGACAACAACAATAGACATGTGAAAATAGGCCTCAGGAAAGTACAAGAGTCCTCAAACCTACACAAAGAACTATGGACAGAAAATAAATACTGAGAATAAAAAAAAATAATCTTTAACAGTGAAGAGCACACCCATTGCTCATTAAATACCAAGTGGTTAGCCCTTAAAACATGCATATAAGTAAGATTATATAGACTGGACAGGTTAAATTTAGTAGCATATATGCATGAACATATATACATGCATGTAACAACAATTAATGAAAAAAGAGGCTATGTTTTGAAAGAGAGCAAGCAGACTTATATGAGAGAGTTTGGGGGAGAAAAATTAAAGTGGAAAGATGCAATTTTAATCTCTAATATAAAAGCAATAATTAGAATAATTTTAGAATAACGTTTTTGTTTTTAACAATGAGCAGAGTAGAGGGACTGAAAGTGTCTTTTCTTGCCATTGTTTCTTGGAGAGATAAGTGTCAGATTCAGAGAACATGCTCAACAACCACAACACAATCCGTGCATTGATTTCCTAATTTGTTACTCAAATACGGAAAATGCTAGCCTTCCCTACCACATGAAAAATTGATATGCAGGTGATCAAATATCTGTTTTGAAAGCCACATAGTCATGGTAATGAAACCTCCCAAGCATGAAGACAAGAGTTCAAATTCCACTTAAGAAAAACAAGGAAGGCAGAAGAGCCAGGTATAATCTCAGCACTTGGCAAGCAGAGAGAAGGCTTTCCCAGGGCAAAGTGGTTAGTGTATCAAGCAGGCCCTAGCCAAGCCAGAGACCCTTCCTCAATAAATAAGAGTGATGGAAAAAGACATATCCCATCAACTGTGGGCTTTCACATACACATGCCCACACATGCATACACACACACACAGACACACACACACAGACACACACACACACAGACACACACACATTTTACATTAGACAGATGAAAAATGATAAGCAAGAAACAAGTCACAGGTTTGATGTCAATATTTCTGTAGTCATATAAAAAATTAATCACATGTTAGGAGCCTATTTACATATCAGTAACATTCCATCTTTGCCAAGTTCATGCTATGGAACAATGAACTGTAATTTGATAGATTTTACTTTTCCACATGATTATTTCTGAAAATAAGACTATATGTATTTTTTAATTTTTTAACCCTTCTTGAATTGAGTTTTAGGACTTAGACAATTGAGTGACAAGAAGAAATCTCATCTTTGTCTATGATTGAATTGCTTGTATCTGAAGGCCCTCTTTCCACACCTGTCAAGCTCCCTGATCAATACAGGCTCAGAGTTTGGGGGCATGTTTTCTTCTGAATCGCTTTGAAGGATAGATCTTCAACTCCATTGTGCTCTGTACTTAACACACGTCTAAATACAAAGTCAACTATTTTTCTTCTTTACTGAACCATGCTGTAATGGAATATAGGAGGTAATGACTGACTTTTAAAGTCAGACATCTCTCAGAACTCTGGCTTCTAGTGAGAATTATTATTATAGCAAGGAAATACATTACTTTTTAACTTTAAATGATGCTACTGTCTCAACATATCTGGGTCCCTGATGCTGAATCAATCTCAGGACAGAGACTTAGACTACAGTCAGAGCACTTTAACATGGTTCACAGCTTTAAAATCTCAGAAATAAAAAGGATAGCTGTTTGTGAAGCAATATAACCAATAAGCTAATGTGTACACTTAGAACAACAATAAATTTTGTTTTAACAGAGAATGCTTCCTTCATCAAAGATCAAAACTATTAAACATTCTTGGCCAGAGAAGATTGCCAAGATTATTTCTTAGGCTCTCAATACTCTTTGATTCCAAGTCTCAACTTCTTTTTCTAGGTGATAATTTAGTTTGACTCCCATTTTTCATATGTGGAAATAACTTTTTGTTTATAATCTAACAAATGAATATATCTCATGTTAAGAAGTAACTAAACCTTATCTTTCTTAATGAAAGGAAACATATATCTCAAAGCTTCAGCAATTTATAGGAATAAGTTCCAACTATCCTAGGTACCTAAAGAAAGAGAATCTAGAAATGTGGCTTATGATACTGCACACTTTGTTAAATGTATAATTCTATCATGAAATTTAGCATATTCAGCAATAATAAAGTTTGAAGTTTGAAAGTTTATCAATGTACTTCCCCTCAGAAGTTAAATATTCCTTTCAATCATTTGATTTTCCTTGTTGGCTTGCTATATATATTGCTTTTATTATATTTAGGTATGATCCTTGTATCCCTAACCTCCCAAAAACCTTTATCATAAAGGGGTGTTGAATTTTTTCAAATGCTTTTTCCGCATCT
>LOEQ01003652.1:39067-62534 GCA_001685075.1 Bramus lutescens | reverse complement strand
AGTGTTTTCTATTTCCATCCATTTGCATGCAAAATTCAAGATGTCATTGTTTATCATCCACTGAGAACTTCCTACTTTAAAATAGCATTGTGCCATGCCAGGCAAATGGGTAAGTTTCCATGTATTCATGACACGAATATGCTTCAGAACACATAAAAGTATACCATGGCTTGTGAGTGTGACCTCAAGTCTACCACATGGATTAAATAAAAGTAGGCATATTCATGAATACATGCAGAGCAATTCTACATACATGTAAATAATCAGGAAAATAAATCTATAATAGAATTCAGAAAAGAAGGCAGAAACGGGCTCAAATGAAGTTAAAGGGATATTCGGCGGTAAAGGAAATTATCCAGCTTGGTCTGAGTGTAGTTCCACTGTCATGCATAAGACCCTCATAGAACAAAACACTTTAGATCTTTCTTTCTATCCTGTAAGAATCAATTGCTAAGTGAGGCAGAAGAAATTATCAATGTGAGCTTGTTGTTACTTTATCATGTATTAAATGAGTAAATCATCAAAATGATTACTAATATTTGAGTTATGATGGGACTGCACTCCATGCATCCTAAACATATACGGAGATGAAGATCTGTGAGAGATTTTAGAGAAAGTGGAAAAGTCAAATGCAAGAAAAATGTAAGAGGAGTGAGTGATGTAAGAAATATTCAAATGCTTTGACGTTTAATCAAAGGTCAAGACTGCCTATCAGAGTAACCCTCCAAAGACTGATTCTATGCCTTTGTCCTGTGCACATTTATATTTGAAGATTGTATTACGGACCCTCTGATCCTTTCACTCTATGCCATGACAAACTGTTACTCCACATTGTTTTAATCCCTTTTTTTTATATACCAACGCAGCCACAAAATTATTCAATAGCTGAATTAGAATGACAAATCACATCCCCTAAAATTGCCAAAATTATCTCACTACATTTTTATTTTATAATACAAATATTGAGTGATCTATAATTGTTCTTCCATAGTGTTTATTTTTTTCCTTCAGTAATCCAGTAGTACAAAAATCCTTCTGTATTTGAAAGATGTAAACTGTGGCTCCTGTACACCAGGTATACAGAAAGACTTGGGGGGATATCTTGGGAGTGTTTCCTACTGTTGACAGTATCACCAGATGGAAGACATTGTTTCCATTTCATGGAACATCCTCCATTGTGGTTCTCTAATCACGCTTGTCTTGAATTTATCCTCTATAAAAATGGAGAATAAAGGATCACGACAGGACAGCCTACTTAAAGTAAGAAGCTGATTAAATTCATTCTCACCTAAATACAAAGAAAGAAAGTGCAGAGACCCAGGTTCTTCCAATGTAAAGGAAATACCAGAATATATACAAGAAAGGGTCCTTATGAAGGATCAATGTCCATGTTTTAGACACCAGAGAGTTATTAGCTAAGTGTTTAAAGTAACTATTAAAGTGGCTGTGCCCATTTACAAAATTAAGCAAGGCATTTTGTAAAAGTCTAGTAAATAATTACTGGATTACATTTCTTAGAAAACTATCTAGAACTATAGCATTCTAATTCCATTTTAAATGGAAAGACCTTTACTTCACATTCTATAATACCAAGGAAATTATTTAGTCCATTTGTGCTGTTTAAAATTACTTTCGGAGACAGAGGACATTTTCAGTGACCTAGTTTATTTTAAAATTTGTCAATGTTAAGAAATAAACCTGACTGGTAGATTTATTTTGCCTTTTTCTAAGAGAGCCTGAGGCTATCTCCACAGTCAATCTGTGTCTACCAGTTCAGTCTTCCTCTACTTATGATTTTACTCCCACAAGAATTTTAATAATGATTATAGTATATTTCATGATAATTATTATATTATCTTTAAATTCCAAGTGAGAAATAGGCATATTTAATTTAATTCTTTGTCTACATCCATTGGCATCAATGAATAAAACTGAATGACAGAAGCAGTTATTTACATAAATACATTTCATAATGAAAACATAAAATGTGTAATAGGTACAAATGAAATTTGTGCGTGGGTATGAAGGTAATTAGCACACTTAAGCAGTCCTGTAATATCAAGGGGTCAAGGAAGTAAATAGCAATCAAGCCAAATTGATTACTCTGAAAATAAAGGAATAAAAAGGTATAAATGAGATTCAACTGCTAGCAAATTCCTTGGCTGTATAACAAATATCAATCAAACTAAATTGATTACTAGGGAATAAGAGCATTAACAAAGCAGTCAGAAAACCCCAAGCCTGTACTACATAAAATCTCCCAAATTAGAGAACAAGTCAATTGCTGGATGAATGACTTGAACTTGTAACAAAGCATGAGCCCACCCTAGAACCACAATACTTACTAGGACATACAATGAAGCCTGAAGTCACCTTCATCATTTCTGGAGAAATAATGGCCTCTATGTCATTTTCTGCCTTTCTGGATCTAATAGAAGCAGTATGAAACAGTCCAGAAACTCTGGTCTTCCGTCATTATTTCCCCTCCTCAGACTTAGAAAATGATTAGCAGTTTGAATGTAGTCAGCATAATACACAAAGAGACGGGAATTCTCACCTTCAATGATCTCACACAGAGGAGAAAAGTTACCTATTATTTCATCAGATAACTGTGTTTAAACCCATGGCCACAATGAAAACTGAACACTGAAAAAAATGTAGTTTTGGAGAGCATGAGGAGAGAACAGTTTACTTGGGCACCCTCCACCAATTCCAGCAGCATCTGGCTTTCATTTTCAACCAATGCCATCACTTAGTTGCACATCGTAGTCTCTTAAACTTTGACTATTCCACATTTTTATGGTGTGTGTGTCTGCATGCATACATATGCATACACACATATGTATACATACATATATAAATACAGTCTAAGAAGTTGTTTTGTATTTACCAATTCAAACATTTCATGTAAATAAATTTAAGTGTTCAGAGAGAAGCAAAATTATATATTCTAAATCCATAGGAGGGTGGCCAACCAAAGACTGGCTCCCTGTTTTCAATCTGGCATCATCCTCATCACCGGACAAATTTTGATGAAAGGTGAATGAATATTTATGAATGAACAAAGGACAATCCTTGTGATTGACAAGGTTCTTCTTAAAAGCTTCCTGGAAACTCAAATGTAGCATTGAGTTTGTAAGTATAAGTAAATCAACATAAAAATAAAGTTATTCAACATAAAACAAATATGCTGATGATTTCTTACAAAATTTGAAAGTGATGGAGGAATACATGAACAAACACAAAAGTTGTTTGGATCACATTGTACCACAATCATCAGGTATATTAGCAATAATGGTGTTCTTATTCACTTCTGGTGTTCTTGGCTACCTTTAAAATAGTTGAGTCGGGTAGTGGTGGTGGTACACTCCTTTAATCACAACACTTACGATGCAGAGGCAGCAGGATCTCTATGAGTCTGGGGTCAGTTTGGTCTACAACACTAGTCCCAGGACCACCAAGATTGCTACACAGTAAAACACTGTCTTGATAAATAAACAAACAAACAAATACAACAAAAGTTGATGTGCATATTTTTAATTTAGGCCATATAAACATTAATTATTTTTCTTAAAATGAAAATGAACTCATAAAAAGATAAGCCAACAAAACAAAATAGTAAGGACATGCTGCAGCATATACACTTCTTGTTTAACTATAAAGATGTAAAACTATGACCCATGCCATGTGCCTCTAAGTTCACCAAATCATATCACCATGTAAGTATCAGTTTCAATGGCTTGGCATTAAGAATATGGGCCTCCTACTAGTAGGTAACTGTTTCAGCATCTGAGGCCTTGTGTCTTCTCTACATTTCCAAATCCTCAGATAACTTCCAGTAAATGTTATTGGCTGACAGAGGGCTCTCAGCAAGAATGATAGCTCTCCAGCTACTGACTAAGGACAAGGTTGTTTGTGTGTAGCTTTAGCCAGTTCAGAAAATTGCAAAATATAGTTTGCAATATAATGTGCAAAAATTAAAGTTAAATCTACGCACACTGATTTCTATTACTATTTTAAATCAGTTAACTTATATTTATCTATTAGGTGATTAAAGTTTACACCTTATGAATAGAATTTTGTGGCAAAAGAGAATTGTAAGATAAAATTCAAGAAGTGAACTAGGTTTTAATATGTTATATATATATATATGGTGGAGGGAGTAATTTAGCTCACTGATCTGAAGCCTAGCCGTCCGGTTTTCAATTTGCCCCTACTACCTACAATGTTAAAGACTATGTATGTCATCTCGGTCTAGTTATTTAATCTACTTTGTCTCATCCTCATTTTCTATAAAATGAGGAGGTAAAAAATGAGGAAAGTCTATAAAATGAGGACCTCATTCACTGAGTTTTCTGAAGAGTTAACTGAGATTTTGGTATATGATCACCTATAGGGCTGTTAGGTATTTCTTTTTCTTAGTAACAGTAGTAGAAATGCTCACATAAAAAAAAAAACATTTGGCCCTTAATATCGACAAGGTAACATTTGACAGTGAGAGTAGAAAACTCATAGTGTTTTATTTGTGCTGTGAAAAAATAGACACAATAGATACCACCTTGGAGTCTGCTGCACCTGTCTCTCATTCTTACTGATATCCAGAAATCAATATATATCTATAGCTTTGAAAAATAAAGGGAAACTGTCATGCATGATGATAAAGTTTTACTTACAATATTTATATATGTTTAATTTAGCAACTGATGGTATTCAAAATTGAAACCAAATAAAATAATTATCCAAATAAATAAATACATTTAAATTTTAAGCCCTAGTGAAAAGGGTAAAGATAGTCCTAAATACTTTTCTCAAATCTAATTCATTCAAGAAAGCATAGTTGTGTTGACTGACATGCCTCACTTTTGGTCCTACAAAGTGACAGATGCATCTTCAGTCAGTAACCAGTTTCTCAAACCAAGTTGACAGTTATTCTTTTATCACATTTATGTGAATAAGTTAAAAAGCAAACAGGTATAGTGGAATGGATAAAGGAAATAGTCTGCAGAAGTTAACTGCTAAAAATGATTTTCAGGAGAAACAAAAACAGAATTATGTATCAAAATTGTTAGATATTTCTACTTTGCAACCTCAAATAAATCGATAGTGAAAATTTGCATATGGAATTTGTGGAATATAGGTTGGACAAAAAATGGGGATCTTGCAAATCAAAATAAGTTAATTAATTGAAAAACTTGAGAAAAAGAAAGGGAGAAACCCTCAGTCGTAGACCAGAAGAGTGGTGAACACGGAGTTTCTGATCCTTGGTCCTCTGCTCTGACTGGCTCTGCCATGTTAGTCCAACAGCAGTGCTGCATTCCGTATATTTTTGTGAACAATAAGCTTCTTCTACAAATGCAACAATAATATATTGGCATACAAAAATTATCTTGGGCTTTGGTATAAGACCAGTATTATCTAGAACAGAAAGAGTCTATTGGAAAGAAACATTTCTAAGGCTTTGCTGTGATTAATCTACCAATCCTACACACAGTCTGTGAAGACACATTAGGAGCTTTGCAAACCATGATTCAATTAAGAACATGAGAACCAGACATTCTAAAACCTTGTCTATGTTGTCTATTGGTTTAACCAGGAATAAAATATTAACCATAAGAACTTTACTGTACTGTCTTTTCTTTCTCTAGCTTATATAGCCACTTAACACCACATAAACTCCCAGAGGAGTGATGAGATGTTGAAGAACTAGCCACAGAACTCTAAAATGTCTCCTAATATTACTAAAATAACAATTGAAGACAATGCAATGAAGGTAGTCTGTTTTGTTGTATAGTAATTTGGGGTAAGTAATAGTTTTGTTTTTTTCTGATTTTCAGGTTTGACTTCTGCTATTAATGAACATTTTTTAAAATAAAATACTGGTATTAATCCCTTCAAAAATGAATTTTACAGAAATATCACTTAAAATTCAGGAACATTGCCAGTACTTAAAGGAGAAAATAAAATGAATTTTTAATATCAAATGAAAAACCCCCTATATCTAAATTTTAGATAACTAGAATTTCGACTTAAAATGAAATTAATGTATTTGATTCTGTCTGCTTTTTTAAAGTTCATATTGAAATATTAAAAAGGAAAAATTGGTATGTTCTATTTCCAATAAATTATATTAAACTGTACTTTACACGTAATTTTTTTGGAGAAAAGTCCATCATTGTAATTACGTTTTAAGAACTAATAGACTAAGTTGAAAAATGCCTGTAAAAGCTGCTAATTATTTGAAAAATCAAATAAAAAGTGTATATGGACATTATAAATAAAATAGTAAGTAAAAACCTGTATCTACTGCCAATTATTAATTTCAAATAATATTTTAAGCAATTTGTAAAACTTAGATGATTGCTCTAAACTAATACTTTAAGATTGGTGACCTTGAGTACAGAGAAGAAAACATCATAGTTCTGTGGGTTTTTTTCCCCACAAAGGTCAGACTTATGACATTGATGATTCCACCTGACATATTTGTTCCCACTTGGAAGGAAGAGTGAGAATTGAGAAAGAAATAGACAAGAGACAACAGAGTCAGGAATGCATCTAGTAAATACTGAGATTTGCCTAGTGATCATACAAAGAACAAAGTAATGACCTTCTTAATACCTAAAATCAAGTAACCACACCCTAGGTCCAAACATCCTGTTAGTAGTCACACCTTGGGTCAAACCTCATGTCACATATACTTGAAGGAGCAAAAATAGGTCTGAACAGTCTGACTTTTAGTCAAAGTGGAGTGGATCTACTTCTGTGGACTCCCACATATATAATAATTCTGTTATCCATTGAACATTATTAGCCTCACTTTAGTAGAGATGAAAGCTAAATCTGGTGAGCATTCAAAATACAAAAGATACACATAAATGCTTTTGTACAAATCTATAATTTACATTACAATCATTAGTTCGGGTACCTGTCCAATGCTTCACAGGTACATACTCTACAATAATGCTGCTATTGCAATAATGTTGCTTTTCTTCTTATTCCCCAACATTGCACACAACCTGGCACGTAGTAGATGCTAGTGAATGCATTCAAAATGAACACATTGAATTAAAATTTACTATTGAAACTCAAGAGGACAAAATGAAAGAAGTTTTCATAAAGAAATGTCTTTAATTAAAAGTCCTCAACCATTTTTCCTTTCACATTTTTATTCAGTTACACCTAAGAGAAATTCAAAATCCACATTTGTATTCATTTGCATTTTAAATATGTTTTAAAGATACTTCAATGGTTCACCATGTGTAATGATGACTGATGTCTCTAACTCAGAAATCAAGTAAAACAAGTTAAAGAAAACTTGCATTTTGCTAAAGAAAATGAACGCTCTCCAATTACCTTAACATGTGTTACTGTGGGTTCAGGTCATACATAGGTCATGTCATATATACCTTAAATCATTACCAAGTAAGTTCTGAATATCAGTAAGAACACTTTTACGTGTATGGTGCTTTAATAATATCACTTTGGCTGTTATAAGCTTATACGTTCAGCTGAAGAAGATATCTCTATCAGGGAGTAAAGTGTGTGCCATGCAAGCATGAGTATCAGAGTTTATATCCCCAAAAGCTAGTGAAATTAAAAGGCCATGAAGAGCAGAGTGTCCCAAGAATAACCTGAGAGCTGATGGTATTGGTGAAAGCAGAGACAAACGGACCCTTGAAACTTATTATTCAGCCATCCTGGTAGAAATTGATGAGCATCAAGTTCATTGAATACCCCAACATCAAAATTTAAGTGTAGACTTAACCCACTTGCTCATTTTATTGCTCCTCCCTCTCTTTGGATTTTGGGAGCTTGGCCAAGTGCTTAGCTGTTTAGTTCTGCATTTGATTCCAACAGTTGCTGGATGAAGGTTCTATGACAGGCAACACTGGGAAAGTGAATGCCACAGAAAGTAGACAGTAGGAAGCAGACATGGTTTTTCATGTTCCAAGAATTTTAGGAAAGCCAATAAGGTAGAATGCAGAAAAGTGAATTAAGTAGGTTACTAGACAATAGGAACCAGACCAAGGCACCCTGTCAAACAGTTTAAGGATGTGTGCTCTTGTCCTCAGTGAAATGGGATACCAATGGGGAGGGAGCTACAGAAAGTCATTGTTAAAGGGTAGGTCAGCCACCATGAAGATAGACTATTTAAGGAGAAGAGTTATTCATGAATATTAGGGGGTAGTGATATATAAGATGGGAGGAGACATCTCATTCTGAGGATTCCTGGAAGCAGGATCACTATCTTGAACTGTGATACAGGGAAAAAAGTCAATGGCTGGCTGTTTTACTCTCTGATCTTCAGGCAAGCTTTATTAATTAAAATATCACTACATTGGGGTATCTCTGAACACGGTGGAAACTTGCTTGGTTTGTGATGAGCCTGGCTTGTGAAGACCAGGTCCTAGAAAATTCTGGCTACCAAAGCGAACACTAGGCCATTGATCTGGCATTTTTACCTATCATGAATTTGAAGAATGAAATTCATGGACCCAAGATCAGGGTTTCGAGACAAGTTTATTGTGATTCTTAGCTGGGAACTCTGGAAGAGAGAAGGAGTGAAAGACAGAGAAAGAGAAATTGAGCACACACACCCAAAGTTTTCTAATAAAAGGAAGGGTTCCAGGAATTCAGATTACATTGATCCGTGAGTCTGTGGGTGTAAGAATCTGACACTTAACACCTAAGTTTTAAAGCCCACCCAAGGCAAGCTGCAAAACCTCCTTCCAATTTAAAGGAAATATTAGTAATTTATTCTGGAGCCAAACTTTGGTGGCCATGGCCCAGGGCACACGGAGACAGATAACCCTGGACTCCATGTCCCAATGTGGATAGAATTTCACTGATACCTTGTACAGTAACAAAACAAAGAAAGTAATATGGGAAGGCATTTAAAAATTAAGTGGCGGAAACATCGGGTGGAAGGGTTTCAGTACACAGAGACCTATTATTAATTATAAATGCCCAGCCTTAGCTTGGCATATTTCTAGCCAGCTTTCCTTAACTTAAATTATCCTGTCTACCTTTGCTTTTATATTTTCTATTGTATGCATTTCTTTACCACTTACTCTATTTCTTGATTTGTAGCTGGGTGGCTGGACCCTGATGGCCTCCTCTCCTTCTTTTCTTGTTCTTCTATCTTTTCTTCCCAGATTTCTCCTCCTATTTATTCTCTCTGCCTTCCAGCCCTGCCTATTCTTTCTGATGCCTTGCTATTGTATGTAGAGCTCTTTATTGGACCAATCAGGTGTTTTAGATAGGCAAAGTAACACAGTATTATGGAGCTAAATTCAACATAAAAGAATCTAACACATATTTGCATTATTAAATAAATACTCCAAAGCAGAAACAAATGTAGCACATCTTAAAATAGTTCACAACATACATTGGCAACATATGGTTATTAAGGAGACAAATGCTAGACTAAGACAATTTTGGCTCACAACCTGCCAAGTTCCAGCTATCCACTATCCATCATTTAGCCTCGTAGAGTGTTTTTTTAG
Source organism: Bramus lutescens (assembly GCA_001685075.1). Lineage (NCBI taxonomy): Eukaryota > Metazoa > Chordata > Mammalia > Rodentia > Cricetidae > Bramus > Bramus lutescens. Next base: position 53,031 of record LOEQ01003652.1, on the reverse strand, counting down.
CAGCACCATGGCTAATTTCTGGGAACTTCATTTCACCCATTCTTCTAATGTGTTTGGCATGTCTATATTCTGAAGATAAAAACAAAACTTTGCCTTCTATATGTGTCCCTTTTGACTTTTGTGTATAAGAATCATTTCATTTCAGTTTTTACTCAAGAGGTTGGGCATAGTATATTTAATCTTCCTAAATAAGGGTGAAGGAGGTATGATGAGACAATGACATAAAACATTTATTTATTCAGATAGCGTTCTATCTAGTACCTAAATGAGCTCAATTATTACATTATAAAAGTGATGACCAAGACTGTTGGCTTTATAAAAACAACTTGAGACTATCAAATCTTATAAAACCTACCATATTTATGAAAATAAAGTTAATCATAATAATGAGCAACACAGTAGTAATTTTAAACGAATATGTAGACCTTTACCTCACCTATACTGAGCTGAAGCTGAAACATAAAACACTAGTAACATAAAAATGGGCCAGCCATTTAATTCTTTCAAATTTTCTTTTCATTTAGTAAATATATTACACAAAATCAAAACAAAGAAAATTCAGGTAGGTTTCTTTTTGACCAAGTTTTTCTTTTTTATTATATTTTTATTATTTAAAACAATTTTAAATTTAAATATAGTTTAATAATATTCTTCCCTTGCCCAAGTTGTCCCAGATTCTCTCCCAATCTTTATTTCCTCAACTTTAATTTATTTCTCTAAAAAGCAGTACAATAACAAAACAAATAAAACAACACCCAAACTGAGAAAAACAAAACAAAAAAAAACAAAAACCACATCAAATTGTAACCAAATAAAAGCACACTAAACAAACTGCGGATTCCATTATATGTTTGTCAACTATTCCTGTACATGAGGCCTTTCCTGGAGTAGCTGATACACCCAGTGTCACCCCATTGGAGAAAACTGATTTTCCCTCTCCCAGCAGATATAAATAACACTTTAGTTTTTAACCTTTTCCCTTGTAGCTAAGTGTTCATTAATTTATTTTAAAAAATGATATAAAATACAATTAGATAAAACAGAAACTATCATATCACAGTTGGACAGGAGAAACCAACAGAAGAAAAAGAGCCCAAGAGAAGGCACAAGAGTCAGGACTCATTAGTTCATGCATTCAGAAATCTCACAAAAACACTAAACTGGAAGCCATAACATATTCAGAGGACCAGGTGAAGACCCTTGCAATCCCTGGCCCTGCTGTCTCAATCTCTGTGTGTTCATATGAGCTTTGCTCAGTTATTTAGTGGGTCTTGTTTATTTGGTGTCCTCCATCTCCTCTGGCTCATACACTCTTTCTGCTTTTATTTCCATGGAGTTTCCAGAACACGGAGAGGAGGGATTTGATAGAGAGATCTCATTTAGAGCTGAGTGTTCCAAGGTCTCTCTCCCCCACTCGGTGTGTGTGTGTGTGTGTGTGTGTGTGTGTGTGTGTGTTGTGTGTGATGTCTGGCTGTGGGTCTTTATGTTTGTTTCCATCGGCTGCAGGAGGAATTATCTCAGATGATGTCAAACAGGTTTCTTAATACAGTGGGATCTGCCAGGCAGTGGAGGCACATGGCTTTAATCTCTCTGTGAATTTGAGGCCAGCCTGGTCTACAAGAGTTAGTTCCAAGACAAGCACCAAAACTATAGAGAATCCTTGTCTTGAAAAACAAAAACAAACAAACATATAAAAAAAAAAGACAACTGGGATCCTGAGACAAAAGGTTGAACAGTTCCATAGTACATGTACTAAATAGAATTACTCTCATAATACCCAATATAATTATGTCCAATGGTACTTTGTGTTCTGTCACAAAAATCACCAAATGACAGTTAATAGTAAATTTTGACAATTGGAACAACAGTGAGAAATGATGGATAAGCAAAAAAAAAAAAAGGCTTGAAATGTCTGCTGTAACTAATACATAAGACAGTAATGGTAGGAGGTTCTCTGTTCCATGCACACTACTTATTTAGTACGGCTTGTGTTCTACAGGTAGAACATGATGGAATTAAAGACCAGAAATTTAGACATACACCAGAAGCGCACATTTGCAGAAAGGAGTGAAGTTTGGATACAGGTATGGGAAGGACATAATTAGGATTCTGTGGGTGGAGTCTGCATTGAGTCATGTTTTTCTGTACTGCAAATCTATCACTTCCTGTTGGAAACAGCAAGGCCGGTGTTTCTTGAGGTACCTCCCTTCTGGTAAGGGTTTGAGTAACAGATTCTGAAATATGCTTTTATCCCTGCTTCCTGATACCAGACACTGTTCAGTTTGTGTAAAACGTATGAGACGGGGAGGTTAACCTGTCTTCTACCACCTTTGATTTTACATTTCCAATCCTTTGTGCATTTAATAGAAAAAAAACTTTGTTCTGGCATTCATTGATTCAAAAGACATTTACCATTTTTTTAAATAAAAGTCACAAATGTCCAAAACATAGCAAATATTCTAGGAAGGCAAAGATAATCACAAACATAATTCCAATATGAAATACTGAAATAAATACAGTGAGCTAATGTTGCACATGAAAAATTCAGAGAAGGCTCTACTGGACTCTATTTTATTAACATACCATCAGGAGTCAAGCATCTGTCCCCATTCTTGTTCTTGAATAGTCTTACTTCTTTGTCCCATCACTACTCTATATGAAAATCGATGCAAATGGATCAAAGACCTGTATATGAGACCAGAAACTACAAAAGGAAAATAGAGAAAATACATCGAGATGCAGGCCTGTAAATGGCTTCTTGGGACTCCTAGATCCCAGAAAATAATAACAAGAATTTAAGGGGGGAATTTCTTCCCATCAGAAGGCTCAGTACAGCAACAAAACAAATTAACTGAGCAGAGAGATGACCCAAATAATAAGTGAAAACTTGGGCAGCCACTCATGAGACAGGAAATTTAAATCATAAACATGTGGGAATCTTAGAGCTTTGTCTCTTCATTATTCATGACTTAACCTTTGCATGTTATTAGGCAGTTAGTCATTTGATTATTGTTCCTGTCTCTGAAACTAAACACAGTATGTAAACAAGCTCATCTAGACAAATAAATTGTTTAATGTGCTATCTGCAGGTGTATAATTTGATACATATTTATTCCTTACTCAAAAATATCATATATACACAAACAACAATAAACGGACTCAGCATGTTGCATACATATACACACACATACATATGCGTGTATATGTATGTAATGATGATAATCAAAGAAAATAAGGCTATTGATTTGAGAGTGGGAAACATGGGAGAGCTCTGAGAGGGTAGCTGGGAGAGGCAGGAAGGAAGAAATAGAAATGGAATGTGGTGCAATTCTATTTCAATTAAATATATTTTTTAAAGTTCCAGTAGAAGTTTAGACTTATTTTTAGAGTTAAAATAGTGTTTTGGCATGTCTTAAATTTTCACCCAAAATAATAATTTCTGTTCTTATTTCTTTAGCCAATAAAACTCTGTATATTCATACCTTTCCATTTTGTCCCAAATAAAGCTGCTAACCATATGGCAACATATTTTCATCATCGGTAACAATCACTAATATTAGTAAAAATGACTTTTATCAATCTTTCCTATTCAAACCAATAACAATTACACAGCTATGCTTTATAGAACAACAAATTTTCTGGATGAAATATTTGGAGTTTATAAGGAGACATAAATATTTCATAAAGGATAAAAGCTTGATTAACCAATGCCACATTTACTATGAGGGTAAGTTTTCTTCATTTTATCTTATTTTAATGAATCAATTTCTTTTTGAATAATATCACAACTGGCTATTCTTAAATTTGTTATTTGGATGTATAAATTACTCGGTGAGGAGGTTGCTTTGGTTTATTTCCTAAACTAGATTCACCCAGAAAATGTCTTCAGGACATGTCTTTTCCCCCTCACGCACTGTATTTCTCCTGAAATGTAAAGACAAGAAATCAAATGTCAATTTCTACATGTGACTCAATGATACTAGATAATATCACTGCTATACAATGGATTTTTAAGCCCATATCTCTGTTGGATCACAAAAGAAATTAAACTCTCAGCTTGAAATGCTAAACATAGCCTTAGAAAACAAGCACATTTTTATTATCATATTCATGATTTTTGAATTTTGAGAAACATCAGTCCATAATATCTTTTGCCACATGAAACTCGATATTGCATTTTGAATGCATTTTCATATACATGTGCAAGTTATACGTGGATTACATCTCATAATATGTGAAATATACTGATTCAGAAAACAAGAATTTATATATTTCCCCTGTTTTATAAAATAGGTCTTTATTAGGATGTGTATATGAGTGCAGAGGCAAATTTTAGTAAGTGAAAATGGTAGTCATTGAGCTTCGACTTTTAAAGTAATCTTGTCCCTGATTTCTAGAGCTCTATAGGTAAAAGAATGAAGTGAACTAAAATTAAATCTATCAGTAATATGAAACTTTTAAAAGTCAGATTAAGCTAAGAAGCACATGGTTGTTTTGAAGTGAACCATAGAGTTGTGAACTGGTTAGAAAATGAAAGACAGGAAGGAAGACTGGCTGGGAACTGAGGCATGGTAGAAAGATCTGAGGAATCAGCCTTGAGAAAGGTCGAAGCTCTGTGATGGAATGATAAGGTGAAAAAGGATGCCTAGGGAGGCACCGTGAGATTCCTTTCTGTGTTGTCCTGTCCATCTGTGGAAAGGCAGTGATGCAAGACAATTCAGTATTCTGTCAACTATGTTTTAAATAAATGCTGATTGGCCAGTAGCCAGGCAGGAAGTATAGGCAGGATAACCAGACAGGAAGTAGAGGCGGGACAATGAGGACAGGAGTAGTCTGAGCAGAAGGAAGCTTATTTCTCCTCAGTCATGTCCATACACCGAAGAAGCAGGATGTGACCGACTCCACTGTAAAAGGTACTAAGCCATGTGGCTAACATATATAAGAAGAGTGGGTTAATATAAGAGTTAAAATAAGAACCCTGAGCTAATTGGCCAATCATTTTATAACTTAGGTAGACCTCTGTGTGATATTCTTTGGGACCTTACCAGCTGTGGGAACTGTGCAGAACAGAAACCCCAAAAAGCAGACCCTCATTTTACATGCTAGTATCTCACATCAGATTTCCCTCGAGTGTTTGCATAGTGATGAGGTAAACTCTTTCCTCACAATGTTCCTACTAACAATGTGCTTGAGTTAACTTTGCTGTTTTCTTTCCAATATCTTTTAATATGCCTAGTAATATGAAACAAATTACTGTTTAATACTCAAGTTCCACACATGAAGAACCCAGAACTTCTGGGTATCTCTAAGTATTTTAAGAAGGAGTTAGGACCAGAGAGATGATTCAGTGAACCCATGTAAAAGGTTGAAAATGAGAACCAAAGCCATGAAGCTGTCCACTGATCTCCACATGTTCTCTATGGCACATGCAAGTGCACATACAATAATATTACATCAGTAATAATAATATTTAAAAATTTAAACAAGGACTGACCTTTACTAACATTGCCCAAATGTTATAAACTTTTATAACACTTTGATCCAGAATTGTATCTGGGGAAGAGAAAGGGTCCAAAATAGAATTCATATTCACAATAATATGGGACTTGGAGATTTGTATTTGAGCTCTTTATTGAAGTACAAGCCTGAATTGGTTGGTTCTGGCATACCTTCCTTAAGACGACAAGATTTCAGGACTCACCAGACTGTCTTAAATGTGCAGTTCTAGGAACATCAGCTGAGCATGATGATGTGAACCAGGGTGGGGGAGGGCTTCAACCAAGGGGCCAGAGCACTTGAGGGAATTTAGAACAAAAGTATTTGAATTATAATTTAGAGAATTCCGAAAGGGCTTCGTAATGAGCTATGTTAGCTAGCTCTCCACTGTCCCCACTGCAATTCAATCACACAGCTGCCAGTGCAAAAAAGCGCTTTTCAATTTCCTTATGTTCTAGAGGCAAGAATTCTGAAATTAAAGTATATCTAACATGGTTGTTTTTAACAGAAGTTTAAGGAGTGAATTGATTACCTTCCCATTTCCAGGCAATAAGCTTCCAAATGTTCTGCTTGTTTTCCCAGATTCTATTGGAACACCTTTTGCTAATCTTTATCTGCTATATACCTGTTATAACGTTCCATGTGACTATTTGGCTACACATAGATATTACATGATAGTTTTAACATTTAAGATATTTGCTCACATCTGCAAAATACCTTGCACCACAAAAGTTAACATTCATAATTATTGGACATTGCATAGATATCTTTACAAACTAGGACCATTATTAAGACTATTACAATATATGCTAATCCAAAGCTAGTAATCAGTGAGTGGAAGATGATTCAGTGGGTAAGAACATTTGTTCAATCATGAGAATATGAAGTTTAGTCTTCAGACATCAGTTAAAAAGCTTGGCAAGGGTGCATACGCCTGTAACCCCAACATTGAAGGGCAGAGAAAGGCAGATCAAGGAACTGGCTAGCAAACTGTTCAGGTATAATGTAAAGATTTCAGGTCAGTGAGAGACCTTGTCTCAAGAAGTAAATAGAAGGGGATAGCAGACACTCAGCATGCTCCTCTGGACCCACATCTAACATGATCATGCATACACACACACACACACATTCTGACATCCATGTACCAGACACACATACAAAACACACATGTAATGTATAACACACTCTCAAACAAAGAGCAATAATAATATTAGAAATACCAACATCAGAAATAACGGTTTACTAAACAGCTCTTATTCATAAAGCCTTTTGGCACAGGCACAGTCTTTAAGAAGAGTTGGACAGCACTCAACTTCCAATTGACTTGTAATATGCCTAAATAAACTGTAGTTCTTATTGTCTTTGAACATTATTATTCTCTTCTATGAAGAGAATTAATATGCACAATTCTCAGTGAGTATCCTTTCAAATGCTCTGCCAAATAAATTTCTGACTTCTGAAAGATGACCTTTCTAACATTCCTCTTACAAAGGCACTGGGAACAACATGTAATTGTGGTTTCGCACTCCATCCTTCAACTCCAAATCAATTATAGCTATAGCCTTCCAATTATATCATTGGCCAAATGAGTAAGTACTGCCATCCAGCTAACCATCTCTAATAAATCTATGCCTTCAAAGTGTTTCCATTTTTGTGCCATTTATCCTTTAGGAAATTCTTAATAAAAATTGAGAAACAAACACACAAAGGAATATATAAAGCATAAGGGAATATATAGGTAAAATTAAATAAAATGACATATGGATGCCACTCAATAAAATGTCAATAATTATCTGGAGACATCTATGTACTTTCTTTCTTCCCACCCTCTGCTGATGATAATCATTGCCTGTTTTTTTTCAGTATTTCTTTTATTTTTCTGAGACGTTTTAATAAAACTTCACTAGCAAATGATTTACATTTATAGAACCGTTACACATATGGTACAGACACATCCCTTCTACCACTTCTACCACTTACTAGTTTTGCATATTATCTACATAGCTAATTAATATGCTAATTTTCACAATTTTAAGAATTGATTTTATTGATTACTTATGAATTCTATTTCATGCTTTATTTGAATATCTTCATTTTTTCTGTGATGAAATTGGGATAGTGTGTTTCACAGAAGACATGTAGAGCGGTACCAATCTCCACTCATTGAATTCAAACACAGGCGATCAGTGTGACTTCTCAATAATTATCCGTCCAAGCCAGTAGTTGTCAATAGGTGTCTATAATAGTCACCCTCAGTCTCCTAAATCACCACCTGGAGAACATGTACTGAGAGCAAAGAGTTAAAACTCCACACTTTTTGTTTTGAATTCCTGAGGTAGGGTTTGATTGTGTAACTTGATGGCCTAGTACTTATTATGTAGCCCTAGCTTACCTCAGACACTTGCAAACACTGCAGGTTTGCACCACTATTCCTGCTAAAAATATGCAATTTTTTTCTTTTGTCTTTGAAACAGCATCCCATGACATAACCCAGGCTTCAAAAGAGCCTTTCTCCAAAGAGCTCTACCACTATTTTTTAATTTTCTTCTTTCGTTGGTGATGTGTATTAGAAATAAAGATTTTTTTTGAAAAATCATAAATAATGAGTATATGTCTCAAAATAAAATTTTTATGTACTTAGGCAATTTGGAAGACAGTACTTAGAAAAGCATATTGCAAATGATCAAAGATATTTATTTAAAATGCCTTTAAAAATTCTCAGCTTAAGAAGTGACAAACCAACTATATTTGTCAAGGGTCAGAAACTATAATAAAATATAATTCCTGGGATAAGCAAATGCTGAAACTGGCATTTGCCCTGGAGGTATCATTTGATAGCTGTTGACCTAGATTCTACGATATAATGACCAATGTGCTTAAGGGATATGAAGCAAAATCTGTAACCTAAGTAAACAGATTAAAATTTAAGTCATCATTAAAAGCCCAATGAGCTCCAAAATGGGAAGCAACCATACACAAATAAAGTAAGTTAAAATTAATCTGGTATGGATGGCAATAATAGAACTTGAAAGTCTCCTCTAGGGACTTGTAGAAAGAACCTGCACCCAAAGAGCTTTGGAGCTAAAAGGAGCAGTACCAGTGCACTTCAAAGTGCCTTTGTCAGAAAGTGTCCCAACTAATGAGATCATCATTGACTCTAATGTGCACTCCCAAGAACACTGCAGCAAGATGATGCAAGATACAGAAGTTTAACAAGTTCCAGAAGAAAGCAATGAAAGACAATGCTAAAGAAAAGCGACAATCTCTAGGATTTGTCCATATTATACCAATAATGTGAATGTACTTGTAGAAGAAACTAAAATTTCCAGGGGGCTGATACTTTCCACTGAGATTTTTAAATGCAAATAAGACTGTCATTCATGGCATCAAAGACATAAGGGGTTCATCAGGAAGAAATGACATTCTAGGGACAAGGACTTTCCCAGTTCTTACAAAAGAAAAAAGAAAAAAATTGCTGTTAAGTTAGAGATATACTTAATACAAAGACAATTTTTAATAAAGAGTTTGGATCATAATAGTTTTAAGCAGACTCAAACTGCTCAAGAAAAATACTGAAAAACTAACACTTTCAAGACTATCATGAAATGTCTCCATGTGTTTGAAGAATTAAAAAATTTAGTGGTCTCCCTTTCTTCCTCCTGGGGGTCGCATTCCTGCAGCTTTCCGGTTCCCCATCGGGGCCACCCGAGAGCACAGATCTCCCATTAAACCTGGATATTTTTTAATTTGGCTTGTTTTGATTTGGCTTGATTGGGAATTTTTGCATCAGCAGGGAGCGCATGTTAAATATTCCTAACAGTAATTATTAAGAGAGGTGCTGGAAGGCAGGTGGGCTGAAATTTTTTTTTAAAAGTAATAAGAAATTCATCTTAGTTAATGTAAAAATGCTAAAAAGTAGAGATGACAAAAAAATGATATAGGACACATGTGTAATTATGAATAAATATTACTTACATCAAACAATAATATTACCTAAATTGCAATATCAAAATTAATGCATAGATATGTTTCTTGAGAGCAAATGGATTCAAGTTAATAATTGGAGATAATGCTAATATAATGTTAATCTTGTTTAATGAGAAATGAGCACAGATATTGTTCAAGTAAGATTTTAGCAAATTAAATATTCACATAATATCTGGAATAAATATTAAACAGAAAAATTAAGTAGTAGAGAAAATAAAAAAGAAGCATTAAAAGACTCAAATGACCAAAAGAAAATATAAATTTAAAAAAGTCGAACAGGACAAAGATAAACAGTAAGGTGTTAGGATTAGTAATTAACCACATCTATCATCTCAATAAAAAGAAATTCTTAAAATAACAATGATTGGCAGATTAAAATTCAAAACCTAAGAGCATGCAATAAACATAAAAGGACAGAAAATGATGATGCAGTCAAACAACAAAATAAATATGATATTATTGATAATAGGGTATATATGTTTATTGAAATCTCCATTACAAATATATATTAATTGTTATCAAAGTTACAGTTAACTGGGAAGAGAGGGCAATATAACCTCTATGTTGCTCTAGTAAATTAGTCTCAACTAGTTTAAAGCAAACACAGGTACATCTGCCATTACTGGAAGAGAACAGAATTAACAACAAGCACTGATCATTAAGATTGTCCTACATGAGGACAAGCAAAACTCAACGACTTTTGCATATATTAATTTTTTTACAATAACAATGAATTGCTTGTCTGAAAATGGAGTACTGAGAATTCTTCTTCATGCCTAGTGAAAGGCAAAAATAGGAAAAAACTCATTTTACAGTTAGTTAAATTTACACATTATATGACTAGCTACCAGGCGTCAACCTTAAAGCCCTCTCCTACCAACTGCCAATAGTCAGTAGCTCCTAAGCTAGGAGTGCAACTTTGTGCCAACCAGTCCTTCCTTCCATGCTGAGATTTTCCTGGGTTGAACTTGAGGACTAGTGTTTCACTCAATAACTCACGGGAGAAACAGCTTCTTGCGCTAGATAGCAGATAATTTAGCGACCCACTCCTGGTCACTGAGGAGAGAAGGGGAGACTGCAGTGCCTTCAGCTTCCACCAGATTTTCATGCTCACTCCCTCTCCAGTTGAGTGTCTGTGTGATGCCCAATCTCTCCACAGTGCTGTAGCACAGATATGATGCTGTGTCATATGACCAAAACACTAAAGCATTTCTCATTACAAAATATTGAACAGTCGCAAACAGAAAACTATATCAGGTATTCCATCTGGTGTGCATGAAAGGAAGTCAGTCTTCTTAAGTTTCTCAATTTGAAATAAAATGTTTCAGGTGTGCTAATAGCTTCACCGTTTCTGTCATTAATCATCTTTCAGAACTAAGTTGTGGATGTAGTCTCTAAGTATGAACACAAAGTCTCAATGGACCATTTCGATAAACATCACTTAAAATGTTAAGCCATTTTATCAATGAATATGCTGCAATAACTACATTGAAGTTACCATATAGATACAGTAATACTTATCAATAGAGAACAATTAAAATAGATTTTGATTAATTTATACTATAGAACCTGTGCAGAAAATGGGACAATCTGTATTTTCCAACACTGGTATTACTCAGTGTGCTTTTAATTAAAAGAGTGAATTTTATCTATGAACATGTACACCTTTATTTTTAAAAATATTCAGGCATGTGTATTTATAAAAATATGATAGGTGTGACATTTCGTATTTGTAGAGAAAGGCAAGGCTGTAGCAATGAGAGCACAGACTGAAAGAATAAACATGGGATTAATAACATTTGTGTTTTCTACAAAGAACTGAAATAAGGATTAGTACTCCTCATCATAAGAGAGTCACAATATAATCACAATGATGATTCTCAATTAAAACCACCTTATATTCTTAAATTATAGAACAATGCAATAGCCTATTATGGGCAAAAAACAAGGAACAGAGGAAATCTCAAGAATGAGCCTCTTGTGGGTAGAGAAAACATGATCGTCTTTGAGGAAAAGCTGTTATGGTGGTATATACTTACTACCTGACATGTGCTAACTCTAAATCATTTAACATTTGTATCTCTGTTGAAACAAAACTAACGATTTCATTATTATCCAGATTTTTAATGGTTAGATATTATGTAAACAAAATTTCCTTGTATGATTAAAATTTCAATTAATTTTTATTTTTATCTTAAAATATAATGACACCTTCCTTCTTCTGTTTCATGCCTCCAAACCCTCCCAAATATCTTTTCTTGCTTTCTTTCATATTCATGGCCTCCTTTTTCATTAATTGTTGCTATATGCATATGTGTCTCCTAAGCACACAAACAAACCTACTCAGTTATAGAATTGTACAATCATTTTTTAGCCAATAAAAGCATTTTGAGATAAGTTAAAAAGACAGCATGGGAAGGTTATAATCCCAAACTGAGTTGTACTAGTCTGGATTACACAGTATATACTTACATAACACTGAGGTGTTCTTCCATTTCTGGAAAACACAAATTAAGCTTTCTCGTTCCAGTATTTCAATACATCTACATCCACAAAGACCTTTTCTATAGAGCAAAATAGAAAAACTCTGAAAAGAACCTGCCATCCTCTATTCACCAGCTGCACAAAATAGTCCAAACTTTAACAAGAAATTTAAAATAAATGCATGCTATAAATATTAATTTATATGTATATATTTAGTTGTTCTAGACAAGCTAATTTTCTAAAATCCACTAAATACTTTACGAGAAAATGCAGCATGTGTGTATGTGTATGTATTTGTAATTAATGGAAAATTGACAAAGTATCTCAAATTCCTGAAAGAAAGAAATAAGATAATTAAATTCAGACTTTCTGTTTAAACATTTTCCTTCAGCAGTTAACTTGAGAGCAAGGCTAATTAGAAAATCTAATAAAGAACTTTATTTTCTTAGTGACTCGTGTGCTAATAGAATAATAATGCATAATTTTATTATACACATAAGGAGAATAATTTTCAATTTAATTATATTGTTTCATCAGGTGTAAACAGATACACATTAGATGGTTTTATAATTTAGAAATTTAACAATGAAAAAATAATTTAGACTATATGGTAAGCTAGTTTAAAGAAGCTTATGAATACTAAAATGTAATTTATGAGATAGACATTTAGAAGGTATAAATCATAGTTGACTTATTCTTGTCAACATATCACACATGCTTAGTATGTTAGAAAAATTTCCACATTTGTTCTTTGTACATTTTACAGTTCAATTTAGAGCCAAAATTTCTCAAGGCAAAACATAAGTTTTCTATTAGACAATGTTGTACCATTAAACTTAATTATTTGATATGATCTTTTAAACTGAATTTTAGCAAAATTACATTGTTAAACCCAAATCATATCAATACAAAGCTGTAAAGAGAGAAATCACAAAGAAAAGTCTCTATTGTTTTGAGAGAAAAGATAAATTAGCATAGCAAACTCAGGCTGGTGATCTCATTTAGATATTAGTTCTCTTCAGAAGAAAACAACAGATAATATTTTCCAAAATAGAAACATTCCTGCCTGAATATGGAACATAAGTTAATATGATTCCCCATATATTTTCACATTGATTATAATGTTCCTAGTACATAAATGCTGACTAGGTTTATCAAATATTGGATTACTAGAAAACTCATAGGGCATTTAAAGTGGGATAAAAATTTATTACACAGCATGTTTCTGTTCAGTTATGATAGATGAAAGATTCATTGTAACAATGTATTCAGGAGTACTTGGAGCTTCAAGTAGAAAAACATGAAAAGAAATTTGACATCAGTATCCTAGTAGGAAATTTGTGCATCCCAGTTAAATGAGAAGACTAACAAACCTAGCTGTGACTTTCATGAGGGTGCTTTCCACACAATGATGACAGCATTCTGATGGAAATTCACATTACATTGAATGAGGAAGGTATACACTATAGGAGATCACAAGCTTTATAAGCATACATTCTTCTAGGTAAATGATATGGGCTAACCCATTAATCACATATAAACTGTTTTGATATTTATCATGAAGTACATAACATGCATGACTATTCACATTATTAAATGCATGTAAAATGCCAATTTCCAAATAAGGAAAAAAATGGAGGTAAAGATGGCAATGGCCTAAAAAATCTGTAAGATGAAAAAATAACTACCAGATGCAAAAAAGTATACAAGGTGCAAGCTCTTTCTTGTTAAAATCTCCAAATGCTCACTACATTAAACAATATGTTATAGGCTTAAATATAACAGTAAAATATTACCTTCTGTTTAAAATATATAATATGAATGAAAACATATTTATATAAAACCTAAGAATTATTTTCTTTAATATTCTATGTCAATAACATTTATTGAGTTGTTTTTATTTTTGTCTTTTTTTTAAAGAGGTAAAGCAATATTGCTTTATCACCCAAAAAGATGAATATGGCATGTACTCACTCATAAGTGGATTCTAGCCATAA
>LOEQ01003652.1:13519-28580 GCA_001685075.1 Bramus lutescens | reverse complement strand
TCTCTCTCTCTCTCTCTCTCTCTCTCTCTCTCTCTCTCTCTCTCTCTCGGAAATAGTGGTTTGTTATAGACAAGATATAAAGTTACCATCGTCCTGAGACATGATTGAGGCTATCCCCAGTGAGATGTTGCAGTATAGAATGAGTTGCTAAGTTTTAGGTGAAGAGAGGGTCAGTAGAGACTTTCTAGCACTTGGGAAAGCAGAAATAGCCACAAGCACAGATGACAGCAGAGACACTTAAACTCTTAACAAACAAGATATTAAGAAGGTCGTACTCACATGATGTATATCATGTGTGAGACAGTGGTAGGCATGAGTTCCATTGGAAGAAGAGAGAAAAGTAAGGCAGAAAGTTGAAGGAACATTATAGGGCAGAGAAATTTGTTTTTACTTAACTTACTTACTTATATATTGATTAAATTAATGATTGAGAGGAGTGTGAGAAGAAACCCAATTCTGGTTTTCAGATTTCATATACCATCTCTTACACAAATTCTCAAAGTATCTCAGCTTGGCAAGTCTTTGACCACAGGCCACTTCCCATTTGTTCTACCACAACTGCTTCTACCAAGACCAATCTTGTGTAGCTTAAACCTGAGCTACACTGACTGCTTCTTCTCATCACTTTTGTCTCTAGATGAAAGACAGGCATGGAAGCTGCCACATGGCTAGGCTCATTGATGTCAATACATTGATAGAAAATGGAAAATCGGATTGAGAAAATGCAACACATGGGCTGGAGAGATGACTCAGGAGGAAAGACTGCTCTTCCAGAGGACATGGGTTCAATGCCCAGTACCCACATGGCAATTCACAACTGTTTGTCTCTCCAGTTCCAGGGGATCTGTTACATTCACAGGCATATAAGCAGGAAAAACACCAATGTTCATAAAATAAAAATAAATAAATCTTTAGAAAAAATGCAATACAGAGTTTACTTTCCTGTTAGCCCTTGTGATAAATACTCTGAGTCAAGGCAACTGCATATGAAGAGTCCACTGGCCAAAGAAGCAGTGCATGTCCTGGAGAGCCAGCTGGATGAATCACAACAAATTTATTTCTTACCGCCCTGTGGTCACTTCCTTCTTCCCTCAGACCAAGACAACTCTGCATATTAACCAGATAGCCATTTAGTTCATTTTAACTCTGATTCTCTTTCTTGGGAAACTTTGATCATGACAAGAAGTAAAAGCAATAACATAGAAAAGCACATTCATTGCCTCCCTTATAATCTCTTTTAATTAATATTTAATAGTTCATTTTGATGAAAATTTATAGTCGGCATTTGTCACATGCAAAACATAAGAATTATTTCCTGTTCTCAATAAAGTAGAAAAGCAAGAACGGTACAAAAAAGTGAGTGTGGTGGTCCACGCCTTTAATCCTAGCAAAACGGAGGCAGTGACAGGTGGATCTCTGTGAGTTTGAGGCCAGCCTGGTCTGCAGACATAGTTCCTGGACAGCGAGGGTTGTTAAACAGAGAAATCCTGTCTAGAAAAAACAAAGCAAAACAAAACAAAAGAGTGGTATAAAAACAAACACAAGAAAGTTTTGTTTCCTCTGTGTTAAGAAATAAAGTGCGTGCAGCAACGTGGAGTAACATAGGAAGAACAGCTGGCTCTGTTATGGAGAAGTACAGACATTTGTCTGCATAAGGAGACAGGCAGAGAGCTGTTGCAGTGACTCCAATTTTTCCCCAAGAGACAACAATAGCATAATTTTAAGGTAGGATTCTGTACAATAAAACACAGTGGGTGACACCAGGCGGTGATGGCACATGCCTTTAATACCAACACTTGGGAGACAGAATCAGGCAGATCTCTATGAGTTTGAGACCAACCTGGTCTACAGTACTAGTTCCAGGACAAGCTCCAAAGCTACAGAGAAACCTGTCTTGAAAAACCAAATATATACAGAGGTGAAAGAAATAGATTCTTGAAATATAATAGGGACAACAAGTACAGGACAGTCAATTTTAATTAAATGGCCAAACTGGGATTCCTTTCTGAACTGCCTGCTTCAAACAATTATACTGGACTTTGATTCACCCTGAAGCTATGTAGCTTCATTAATCCCTTAGCAATAATACCGAAGTTCAAAAGTTGCTTCCTCATTAAGACCTCTCTGACTACTAACTAAATATCTATTTATGCCCAGTTACTGTTTATGTCAAATCTCACCACATCCCAAATCACTTTTATTTCATATATGAAAACTGTGACTATGTGATTTTTTTGGTGCCAATTTAAATATTTTTATTAGACATTCCACCTGTTTTATTAGACATTGCATTTTCCACTTAGGATACAATGCTTATAAAGTGGAATGCTTATTTCACTCCTTGTGCACATGTTCCATGTTCAAGTATTGAGAATGCCCAGTAAATTTATTGTAGCAGTTTGAATTTGAAACTGCCCTGAAACTTGCTAAATTTGGGTCCTTCAAATGGTTCCCTGTGGAACAAATGCTACCCCTCTACTTGGATTGACTTAATCCACCTCTTCAATGGTGGGCCCTGAAGAAGCACCACCAGATGGAGGAGCTCCTCCACCAGGGACGCCGCCAGGCATTCCTCCAGGCATCCCACCAGCAGTCTGGTACAGCTTGGTGATACAGGGTTGTAGACTTTCTCCAATTCAAATTCTTCCTTCTCTGCAGTCTGGTTCTTATCCAGCCAACTAATGATCTCATTGCACTTGTCTAGGATCTTCTGTTTGTCCTCATCATTAATCTTTCCTTGAAGTTTCTCATCTTCAACTGTTGCTTTCATATTGAAAGCATAAGACTCCAGGGAATTCTTGAAGGAAAACTTTTCTCTCTGCTTTTCATCTTCAGCTTTGTATTTCTCAGGTTCCTGGACCATGCGTTCAATATCCTCCTTGCTCAAGCGGCCCTTGTCATTGGTGATGGTGATCTTGTTCTCCTTGCCTGTGCTCTTATCTACAGCAGAAACATTGAGGATGCCATTGGCATCAATGTCAAAATTGATTTCAATCTGGGGGACACCACGGGGTGCTGAAGGGATGTCTGTAAGTTCAAACTTTCCAAGCAGGTTGATATCCTTGGTTATTTTTGAAATTATTAATTGATTGTTTATTATCTGCTATTACGTTTTAAGCTCTGTTAAAGGGACATGAGCATAGAGTGAAACTGTTTCAAATAAGAAAAAATGTGTAAATTGAGATTAAGGACTAAATGGCTCTAGTTATAGATAATATAGAAAACCTATTCTGAAAGACAAGGAAAGATGTCCATTAGAAATAGTCTCTTGGGCTCACCTCCACCTTGGGAAAAATAAATCTTAAGGAAGTAAAGGACAGAGTGGACAGGGAATCTGCAGAGTAAGAAGAAATACAAAGTAAACAGGACAGTAGCAAAGCAGGCACACACAGGTGGTACACTGAGAAAAGCAAGAAACATCTGAATCTGGTCAAAAAGGCACAGTTAGCACCTTATACATACT
Source organism: Bramus lutescens (assembly GCA_001685075.1). Lineage (NCBI taxonomy): Eukaryota > Metazoa > Chordata > Mammalia > Rodentia > Cricetidae > Bramus > Bramus lutescens. Next base: position 25,117 of record LOEQ01003652.1, on the reverse strand, counting down.
CTCACACACAAATGTGCAAGCACATACACATGCAGAGACACACACACACACTACACTCACACACACATAGACACATATGCTCACATGCACATATGCATGCACACATATGCAAGCACATACACATGCAGAGGCACATACACACTCTACACTCACACACATACACACATGCTCACACGCACATGTACATGCACACATATGCAAGCACATACACATGCAGAGGCACACTCACACACACATACACACATATGCTCACACATACACATGCACACATATACAAGCACATACACATGCAGAGGCACACACACTCACTCACACACACACACTCACACACACATACACATACACACATATGCAAGCACATACACATGCAGAGGCACACACACTCACTCACACACACATACACACACACTCACACACACATACACACATATGCAAGCACATACACATGCAGAGGAACACACACACACTAACACACACATACACACACATACACATGCATACATATGCAAGCACATACACATGCAGAGGCACATGCACATACACACACATACATACATGTATGCATCCATACACATACAAGAAGTATGAATATAAAAACATATTATGTTTTATAATATGCCTCTAATATGGAAAAATAATGTTATATGTTCTGTAGTTTATTTTAACATGTTTGCAAAATATTGGCTTATCCTGATAGAAAAACTTAACAAATTCTAGATGAACTTTATTTTTTAGAGATACTTTAAGAAATTTATATTTGTTTATAATTTTTAATGATCACATAAAATATTTAGACATATATAGTTTTATTTATTACTTCATATGTCTTATAGATTGTGAAAATACTTAAAATTCTGATAAAATTATCATTTAGACTAAAGACATGTGTCTTTTGTTAACCGGTGGCTTAACATACACACACACACACACATACACATGTACACATATGCAAGCTTATAAAAATGCATGATAAATAGTCTGATATACTTTGTATATTCATTCATGAATTTTTCAGAGACATTTTCATTAAGTATTATATAACCGATTAAATATCATCCCTATGTACAAATCCACAAACAATAAACATGCAAACACATACACCCGAAGGGCATTGCTACAACTGGAGAAGAATGCATCCAACATTCCTCTTTGTGTTATTGATGAGGTGTGTTACCTGAACATAAGCCAAATAAAATCTATCTGTTTGCTGCACAAGAAGCCCAATAATAAGAGAAATATATACCTTAATAACTATATTAAATTTTAATGTTTTCATAATGTTGCTCATTTTTATGTCCATTATTTACCTCCTAGACATCCAGGGAATGTTTATAGGCCTTCCCATTAATAATTCTTTAACTCAAGCTGTTTTATGTCTGAAATCACTGCTCAAAATACATTTACCTTATAGCTATAGAACCAGGAGAACAAAAAGGAGCTAGAAAATATTGGCATCATTACATCCATAATTGTTGCAGTTATGTTCTCTAAAATGCAGAATGTTAATGGTTATTTTCAAAATCGCTATTCTTCATAACATAACAGAACTTTATATGTTTAATGTCTTTAAAACTCTTTCAAAGTACATCATATTGATTTTAATTTTAATACAACATAATCCATTATTGCCTTCCTGTCATTGGTTTTTTTTTCATGGTTCTTCGCCTCAAAGTATTTTCACTTCACCCTAAGATTTCTGGAATCATATTTTATTGCACAACTTAGCAGCATTTATTAAACATTTCCTTCCATTTTCATCTCCTATAAAATATTCATTACATTTGACTCTGGGTTCTGGTCTCCCTGCCATTATCCCAATCTCTCATTGACTCTATATAAAGTAATCAGCTGTAATTTCACAGAAAAAAACTAGAATTCCATCTCTACCTTCATTTTTCAAGTTATGTAGATGGTCATATATACTGAAATTGTTTATTTTTGTTTGGCTTATTTGTTTGAGACAAGATTTCACTACATAAACTCAGACTGACCTGGAACTCACTTTGTAACCCAGAGCGCCCTCAAACTCACCATGCTCCTGGAACTATACTTCTATAAAGCCACACTTGCAAAATTTCTGTCTATTGTTTGCAAGAAATGAGAGATAACTAATTTACATCATGTTGTTTGAAGAGATTTCATGTGGAAGAAATAGCCATGAGGAAGAACAATAGGATGTAAAATCCAATCTCTAAAAATCTGTGCCGATTAGAGGATTTAGAACTCTCTAGCATCCATAAATTAGAGAAATTACATAGGAAGAGGAATAGATCAACATAGGTCAAGAAATTCAGTACTTGATCCCAAGATTCAGGAGGATGAAGCAGGGTGAGGCATTTTAAATAAATATGGGCTATTCAGCAAGACCTTATCTAACTGAAAAAAAAAGTGTATACGGACAAACTAAATGACCACGTGCACTAAACACACAGCGAGTGGGAAGGAAAAGAAGGGAGGGACAGAGAAAGAGAGGTCGGGGAGACAGACTGTAGCGGTCATTCTTTGCTAAGACTCTGATGTTCACAAACAGGATCACAATAGCTGAAGTTTTGAGCACTGTCTTTTTACAGGTCTGACATGTTGCCTGGCTTTTGCTATCATGTCACAACTTCGGATTTTCATAGACTTTAACTTCTTGAGTTAAGGGCTCATACAGAGTAGCCGGTGGTGTAACACTCAGGTATCGAGAGGTTTGACAAAACTTGCAAAGATATTTAAATGTTCACTCACTCAGTCTAAAAGTAAGAAAAGACTTATTACCAAATTATTACTACCATTAACTGTGTCCTATTAAACGTTTTCCTCGGGCCTTTAAAGGTGAGTTAGTTCTAATTTTAACCATTTAAAAAAACATACTTAGTTTGATACTCAGTACCAAATAATATCCACTACTTTCCTGCATTTAAAAATAAGGATGGAGATATGGCTCAGAGGCACTCCATGTATAAGGACCTAGTTTCAATTGACAGCATCTCAAAATAAATAAATGAATAAATGGAAAAATAAATAAATATAAGTAAGCATTTGGGGGAACAGATTAATTTTTAAGGAGAAAGCTAAATGTTTGAAAAAATGTAAAAATCAATGCAAACATAATCCTCATATTTCCAGTCACCAAGAATTTTTTTATAATCAGCATCTCTACATTTCCCAGAATAAATCGATTATCTTATAGACCAATACCAATTTCACTAAAGAGTTTGGAGGGTTGACATCATAAGTCTTTATTGTAAAACTCAATAAATCTGTTTTCATATTTCTGACAATTCCAGCTGTATTCTTTTTAATTTTCCCTTCCATTGTCTTCAGAATCTTAAATATTTTGAAAGTCACTACTTTTGCTTGTCCCAGAATATGACTCACTGATAAAGAAAGTTCAGTAGTTCTAGCCCAAGGTAAGAGAGTTTATCTCTTATACAGATGATTGTTCCCTTTAACAGAGACACCGATTCACAAATATGGTTAAAACCACACATACTCGCATCTCTAATTCTTTCATCCTGCTGGTGTTGTTAGGAGGACAGGAGCGTACTTTTCAATCTCACAGAGACAATGTCATGCTGTCAGCACACAGCAGTGTGGATGGAGGGGAAAGGCAGCATAAATAACGGCTGTGGGTTGTCTCTCCCTTTAAAAGAGAATTTGAGTAATTTTATCAGCGCATTGTGAATGAACTTGACATAAGTATAAGAAGTACAAGCTTGGAGCCATGCAAGTTTGGTCTGAATTTAAGCTCTATTTGCTATCTGTGTGTACTTTAAGTTATTAAATGAAGTAATCTCCTCATCAGTAAATGATGACTAGCATCACTCTCAAGGATCATTTCACATTCAAATGATGTGTGTGTTCCTTATGTATAGACTATTAGAGGCAGTAGAAGAGAAAAAGGCATCATTGTTGTTAGCCATTATCACCAGGAGTATTCTGAGTCCTATGTAAGTCAAATGTATGTCTTGGAGAATCAGGCAGTCGACTATTTTCCTAGAAGAGTCATATTTTATCATCTGAGTTTTCCTGGAAATGATCGGGTTACAAGAATTGTGGTAACAGGGTTATATTGAGATTAGTACTTACAGGTAGGGCAAATAAACAAGCTGAAGGTGTTTAATCCTCCAGGCAGTGCAAGCAAAAAATCCACTTCACGCTACCTTGAAGAGCATTCATTGCTAGTGAGCAAAACAGCTTTGACAGAATCAACAGGATACAATTATTCTTGCTTATTGGGAGAGAAAATGAAGCCTACAGAAAAGATGGGAGTAGATTTCTTAATTTATTTGGTTTGAAACTCTAAATTCCAAACACAGGGAATTTGTTGCTATATGAGAAATAAAACAAATGTAAACATTTTAAAACATAGATAAAACTCAATCATATGCATACTTTCACGTGACTTACTTGCCTAAAATCAGATTCTGTGCTGTAATAAATGTATTAGCAGTTCATTTTTGTAGCATAGGTCAAAAAGAGTAAATGTACTCAGAGAAGTTACTTACTTTTGTTTTTTACCATGATTGAGAGTATGAAATATGTTTTAAATTGCAACCAACAGAGTGACACCAGTGGAAAAGATACAACTCAAGTAGTATTTTACTAGTACCCAGATTTTATATCATGATGTACACGGGGAGAAAGCACACAGCCCTGACCCATCTTTGACACATCTCAAATCTGAAACATGCTAAATTAGACTTCTGAATTTACTCTTCTCTCTATAAGATAATTTTTCAAAGCACTACATATTTATTTTTCCAATTTCTCTTTTCCAACTGGGCTTCTTTCACAGTGTCTAGCAAGACAAAACTCCTGCCACACCTCTTCACCAACACACCATAGAAGAAACCTTCCGTGGAAAACGAGACATCCCCTTTTCATAAACCCTTTCATAGCAGGTGGCAGTCAACCCAAAGATTTACAGATGCATTGTCTTTTGGGGACACTGACATCCTGCGTGTACTCTCATTTAGAGTATTTCTGACAGGTACCTGCACTGACAATTACCTAGTTAATGATTTTGAGACAGTGTCTCACTCCATAACATACACTGACCTCGAACTCTTGATCCTTCTGCTTCAACCTCCCTAGTGGCAAGATGGGAAACTGGAGAAACGACACCCAATGGATACAGGAAATTTTAACAGATACGAACTAGCTTGCTCCTCTTCTGGGCATTTGAAATTGATAAAGAAAAGGTCTTGATGATATGTTTCCTATTATTTGAATTTCACTACTTTCCTTTCAGATTTGAGAGCTGTGAGTACACTTTGAAAGTACATAAACATGTCTGCCATGTTCCCCATTCTGCTTAGAGGCATGATATTCCAGGTGACAATATTTCCTCTGCTCCTGGATGCTTTCAACATTTCTTATAATGTAGTTCTTCCAGTGATGGATTCTTTTAGCCTTCATGATTCTGGAAAAGTCTATTTCACTTCTGCTTTGAAAAAGACTTTTCTTTTTTTTTTCTTTTTTGAAACTGTGGAAAACTTCTAGGTTCTGCTTTTTTTTTTTGGGTTCAGTACTTTTTAAATGGCCCATTCTCTTTTACCTTGTGTAGTTTACAGAGAAACTTATTGTTATTGAAACTTGTTCTGTTTTTTAAAATATTTTATTATATGTTTTAGAAATTCTGACTGTTGCTTTCTTAGGAAGAAAATCCTTCCTGTTTATAGATCTGCTTGAGGTTCCTACATCAATAAATTCTTAATTATTTTTAATCAACTTTAGAGACTATTCCACTATTATTTTTTAAAATAATTTTAGGCATCACCCTCCCAACACACTTCAATCATATCTATATTTACTCATGTGGAGTCTCATAGTTCATTAGTGTCCAGTGTGTTTATTTTTTTCCTCATCTCGTTTCACATTGCATATTCTCATCCACTATGTCTACCGTGTTGATGATACAAAGCAGAATATTTTTTCTCGAGAAAATTTGTTTTGCATCTTTTATGATAATATTTAACATCAACTATTCCCATAGTGTCTTGATCATATGGTATACATTACTTTGAGACCAGTCTCTCAGTGACTTCATGGTGCTCATAGACTGGCTAAACAGCTGACCATGAAGCCCAGGAATGTCTATGTCTTTAAATCACAATCACCTACACTGGCGTTAAAAATGTATACCACCATGCCTGATATTTCTACATGTGTCCTAGGACTGAGCCATCTCTCCAGCCCTCAATACATTTTCAAGTTAGATGGAATTTGAAGAGAGCCGAGAGAGATATATGGGAGGGTTTGGAGGGAGGAAAGAAAAGGCTGAAATGGTAAAATTATATTACAATATCAAAAAATTTTGAAAATAAAAATTATTTTTAATTCCATTTAACCATAATAACTATTGACAGTCTTGATAATTTTTCTTATTTCTTTTCCTGGTTTTGAATGCTTGCTAAAATTTGCTTGACTGTAATTCACCATGAACTTTGGTTTACTAGGTAATAAGTTTATAAAGTATTATATATTATATAATATTATATATAGTCCTATAGTATACCAAGAGTTTTGGGGACAAGTTCAATTCTCTTGAATGTTGCTTTAAAGCTTTGAGGATATTTATCTTGCTTAATTTTATCCCTAGAGCAAAACAGTTCTGAGTCCTGTGGCTTACAAGGTTTTCATGCTGGCTGTGAGGAGTAAGTACAATGGCTGGGTGTTAGAGAGTTTGAGTCCATTAGCTCTGTATTTTAGCAAGTTTCCTCAGGTGCCTGCTGTACTCTGTGGATGGCCACGGTTTGGGTTTGCTCTTTTTATCTGCTCTCCCTTCATCCTGGAATTTTTGTTCCTGCTGATTCCCTTGATGACTGCCTCCTTTACCCTTACTCAGGACAACTGCCAGCTTCTCCCTTGGGCCAGCTTCTCCCTGGGTACTTATGCTCTGGCCTGTTGCCGTAAGCTTTCTCTACTGAGGACAGAAACTGACTCTCACATGTGTCAAATATGGTTCGCCTTGTTTTCTTTCCTCACTACATAGTTTTACAATATCCTTATTTCGTGGACTTTGAGTTTTTAAAATATCCTTTCCAATAGAAATCTAAACCCCATGTATTGTTTTCAGTGGAGGCTTCCTATTGCTTTAATCCTTAGATATTCTTCAGCTTGAAGAGAAAAAAAAATCTCTGTGTTAATAAATTTCTATCAGCATTTTTTATTCTTGCTCTGGAGTGTGGTTAAATTTCTTGGAAATAGTTCGTTCCTGTAAGAAATTGCTTTTAGTCTCCTCGGCCATTTTTTGGTGAGTTTCTACTACATTCATAGTGAAAGCAAGGGCAGTTTAGTTCCTCCCATTAAGCATCAGGACAGAGAGGGCTCAACTCTATTAAATTAAAAATAACCTTGCTTTAATTTCAATTATTTTTTTTAAATTGTTTTATAAAGCTTGCCTTACATGGAAATGCCTTTCACCACAGACTAACAATAGACTTGTATCTTTTTTATTTTATTTAATTAACATTTTTTCGTTGTTTTACATTCCATACATACCACAGTTTCCCCTCCCTCCTGTCCTCTCCTCTCTTCCCCCTACCTACTATCTACCATCCTCCCGATCCGTTCCTCCTCCATCTCCATTCAGAAAGGGACAGGCCTCCCATGGGCTTGAACAAATCGGGGAAGATTAAACTGAGGCAAGACCAAGCTCCTCCCCTTGCAAAATGGCTAGGTAATCCAGCATAGGGATCAGGAACAGTAAAGCCAGTTTAGCACCAGGGACAGGTTCTGATCTCACTGCTAGAAGCCCTACAAACAGACCAAGCTATACAACTGTCACAGGCATGCAGAGGGCCTGGGTCTTTTCTATACAATTTTAGTAAAGCCTTTTGCTTGTTCTCACATTTTTCAATCAGTTATCTGCATGTTCTTAATTATTCAATGTTTATAATAAAAGGTAATAACTAAAGGCATCCTTCTCATTTTCTTTAAGTTTTAAATTCTTTAAAATTTAAAAATATCAACTATTTCATTTTAAATGAACAAGATCATTTCTGTGGAGGTTAGATTTTTTTAGGATACTCTGTTCAATTTGAATCATGGTAAATGAAATGAGATATGGGAAGACAGAAATTAAAGAGCATACAGAGGAGAGAGCAAAATAAATCAGTCAAATATTGTGCAATGTTCCTGATGAGGAAAAGCGAAAGTATTAAGTGTATATAACCAAGAAAAATGCAAGGAAACTTAATGGCACATTTTGTGTATATGAGGGAGATTTTATGGGTGGCAGTAAACAGATATTTTGTTTGTAAATTGAGGGCAAAACTTCAATAGTCTCCTAGCTGATAGCCCTGTCACATGCCTCATTTTATTCATACTATGATCTATCAAACACAGGACTGTAAAAACAGCATTACACAAAGGACATTTTCATCCATCTATGCTATTCAAGAAATTACAAGGACTCTTTCTAAACCACTGAATCAAATCTAAACTTCCACCATTGTGATTCAAAATCCTACATCAAGCATGTCATGGCTCAGTACTCTCCATGACAACCCTTCCACTTGTACCATAATTTTCCAATATGTAACCTTGACCTCTCCTGTCTCCAAGATTTTTCCCATTGTTTTCATCCATTCATGTGACCTGACCACTCTTTTCTCTTGACCAGATCTATAATCTTTAAAATGAGACACAGCCATTTTTTAAAAAACTTCTTTTATTTTAAACATCACATATTTTACAACCATGTAGTCGACCATAACTTTATACTTTACACTGACATACAGATTTCTTCAGTGCAATGGATTCGGCACATCAAGCTCAATTTCAAGGAAATCTATGGGCACTATTACCCATGTGAATTATACACTGTGTATGTGCATGCATGTGTGAGTGTTTGTAAATATATGTATATGTATATATGAATATGTGTATATATAATATATTTCTTCGATTTGTGGCATTTACAGAAGACCAGTTGTCTACCAGTTACCTAGCTGTATTCTTGACCTGACTTAATTCATATGTATACATATACATATATATGTGTGTATATATATGTGTGTGTATGATTCTGTGTTCCCTAGGTTCACCTCAAATTCCTATGTTTGCTATATTATATATATATATATATATAATTTTACATATGGATAAAACTAGCAACACATGCACACATGTGTATATATATATAATTTCTTTCTTTGTTCTTTCGGAAAGATTCTATGTTCTCTGGGTCTTCAAACTTGCTATATAGATTGGTTTGCTGTGGATAATGCTCTTGAACATTGTAAAGATTTGTCACTCGTTTTCATTTAATAAAATGCTCATTGGCCCAGAGTCATGCAGGATGTACAGGCAGGACAAACAGACTATGAGAATTCTGAGAAGAGGAAAGGCAGAGAGTCAGTCACAGATCAGAAGCAGAGGAAGCAAGATGAGAATGCCTCATTGAGAATAGGTAACAAAGCATGTGGCTAAATATAGACAAGGATTGTGGATTAATTTAAGTTGTAAGAGCTAATTAATAATAAGCCTGAGCTAATAGGCCAAACAATTTATAATTAATATAAGCCTCTGTGTGTTTGTTGGGGGCTGAATGGCTGTGGGACTGGGCAGGACAGAAACTTCCATCTACACTGTCTAGTCATAAACTCTACATTTTCTGGCCCAGCTTCAAGACTATTGGCATGGCAGTCATGCACCAACATATTAAGCTTCTTAATCAATGATGATAAATACATGCTCTCCATTTACTCCTTTATCAGTAACAGTATGGCCACCCTCTTCCTGCCTGGCTTCTTCCCCCTTTTTTTTCCATCAACAAAGCTTTTATGCCCTTAATTATACTTTCCTAACCTCGGCTTTTCATTTGGAGCTAGATAATTTCTTTTGCTTTGGGAATGTTCTGCTTGTATTATTCAGGAGCATACCAGACCTCCCTCTGCTAGATTCTGTAGCATTACTGGAGATGCTCTGCTGCAGTATCACCACCACAACCTCAAGCCATTGTAAATGAGATTTACTTCCGATCTACAAAAGTACTTTAACTATACCAGGTTCCTCATGAGTTCCCAAATAACAATATTGATATGTGAGTCTGTGATTTATCAGCATGGCTCCTTCTCCTTCCTGCATACAAATGCTTGAAGAACTTCTCTAGCTACTTAGAAAACATGGGCAGAGTAAATAAAACAACTACAGTAAGAACAAATCCACATAGGCATTAGCTACCTTTAAGGACAATTACTCCTTGAGTCAAAGATCTGCTTTTCTCTATGCTATGGTATGTTTAGATGTTGTTAATTTCTCACTGCTGCTCATATCATACTTCCTCACAATTTATTGTAGTAAAATCTATGTCACTTAATGGAATACAAGCACTATCTATATAATGTGGATCCAAACCAACCTTGCAGCCCCATGCTTAGCTTGCCAGCATTAGGCAGTGACTAAGGGAAACATTCCACTTATTCCCCCAATCAAAGAGCATGTGTCTATATTTTTAAAAACTTCTAAAATGTTATCTGTTTTATATTTTAAACTATAAGATTTAAAAAATTAAGGTTTTAAAACAAGATTTTTTGAAAGAGTTTAAAATTATAGTTCAAACCTAAATATCTTTTCTAACAAAAAATCTTTTAAATGTTTCATTGGAGACAGAATCTTTTTACTTCTTAACACAGCATTGGAAATAACAGCTTTATCTCAAAACATATTTTTCTTTGCTTAGTGAAATAAGAAAAGTATCTTGCAAGAAGACTATAGAATATCAAAGTGAACCAAATCATGCTGAAATATTTTTTATTAATTCAAATAATATCACGTGTGTGAATTGCTTTCCTGGCTACTGTTAGCAGCTGAGGAAGAGTTTATTGTACCTCCCAGCTCAAGGCTACAGCACAGAATGTCTGGGAATTCAAGGCAGCAGGAGCTCAAGGCAACTCATCACTTGCATCCACAGCCAGGAAGCAGAGCAAGATGAATGGTGCAGCAAGTTAGACTCACCCTTTGCATGCAGTCCAAGACCCAAGCTCAGGAAATGGTGCCATCTACCTTTAAAATGGGTCTTTCTGACTCAGTGAACTGAATCAAGACAACCCTTCAAGGCACATCCAGTGCATAGCCTAACAAAGATGACTCCTCATAGGTACACCAGGAAGTTTCTCTTTGAGATGGTTCTAGATATTTTACAAGTTAACAATCAGCATATTAACCAACATATCAAGACTACATTACTTGGTTTTATAAATGAAATGGGTTTTTTTTTTTGCTGAATTTAATAAACTCTGCTTTAGGGTAAAATAATCTCTTCCAGTATTTCAGAACTATTTTCAAATTATAAACATTCATATTACATATTCTCTTTTGCTATAGCTGTTATATATAGCATGTTATATATCATATGCAGCATATGTTACATATATGTAAAATAATATATGTGTTATGTGTGTTCTATAATAATATATGTTATATATTATATACTAAAAATGTTCTATACTAAAGAATATTTTCAGTTTTTGCTCCCATTTTCTTTTCTTACAGTTCCTGTGTTAATAGATGTCAAGCTACATATCCTTGAAAAAATAGATATTGCAAGGATGAATGGAGATACATAACTGACTAATGATTAGAATGATAGAAGATAGATAGATA
>LOEQ01003651.1:111380-130009 GCA_001685075.1 Bramus lutescens | reverse complement strand
TTTAGGAGAGCAGCTGGCCTATGAGGAGCCTCGGCTGCTGTGAGTTCAGGAGAGTGGCTGGCCTATCATCACACCCTGACATCACTGTTCTGTTAGGTTTGGCCCTGACCCCCATTTGTGATGATCTCTCTACGCTGTGGGGAAGAGTTTGATTGAGATCCCCCTTCATGGCTAAGCACTCCATAGACAACGCATTTTCTGCACTGTGGTCAGTTGTGAGTACACACATTAACCACCGTCCACTGCACAGAGAAGGCTGTCTGTGGAGGCCTGAGAACTGCCCTAATCTATGGAGGTAGAGATGTGGCATAGAGGGCTCAGGTGCTGCATGGGTACAGCAGTTAGCTGGTCAAAGGCATAGCTTGATGGCTGCTTGATACAATGTCCATTCAGGAAAAATTGGAGCGAGCTCATCCTGGTGCCTCAGACATATTGGTCCTGGCTTCTCCACCTTTTTTNGCCTGTTTTTCTTCCTAGCCACTTACTTATTTGATCTCATTTATCATACAAGTAAAACAATAGCAGATATTTTACTAATTAAAATTTACTAATATAAATGATTTATAGTTTGCTCTTAATCTATCAGATAAATAGAACAATATACAGATGTCTTTCTTGAAGCCAGCAAATTAGGAAGTTTTTTTTCTTGGATATACTTCAATGGATTATTTTTCTGTTGGTGATTATCTTTGATAGTCTAAATAGTCTCTCTACTGGGTGAGATCCTGGTTATGATACTCTTAAAGGTTCATTTCTTTCTTGTTTTCTGTTGAAGGAAGCCGCTTGTTTCATTCCCAGCTGCTCATCCCGGAAATAATCACACAGAAACTGTATTAATTAAGACACTGCTTGGCCCATTAGCTCTAACTTCTTATTGGCTAACTCTTACATCTTAATTTAACCCATTTCTAGTAATCTGTGCATCACCACGAGGTCGTGGCTTACCAGCAAAATTTCAGCGCATCTGTCTCTGGTAGCTCCATGGCTTCTCTCTATCTCCACCTTCCTTCTCCCATGCTACAGGCCAAGCCAGTTTCTTTATTCATTAACCAACAAAAGCAACACATAGAAGGACCTCCCACACCAGTTCTCCTTGAGTTTTGTAAATGGGGGAGAGGAATAAAGTTTGGAATTTACCTACTCACAGCCCTCAGAGGACACACCTGCTGTTGTGCCAGGGTACCAGCTGACAGGAAGCCGGGATGACGGGCAGTTTTGACCTCTTCATCCTTTGTGCAGAGTGGTCAGCAGTCCGTGCTGCTCCTCCTGGCTGTACGCCCTCATGTGGAGTGGGGCTTTCCTAGAACAAATGTCCTCACATAGCTTGCTCTGTTCTCAGAATACACTGCCTATTCCTGGCCACGCTTCTCCCTAGGAAAAGCCAGAGCGACAGAGCGGGACGCCTCCATCCATGAAGATCCTGCTTAGTTTTCTGTCTTTTTGCCCTTCCAAATCCCATGAATCTTGAGTCCTGGCTCTATGCTCACATTTCTCTGCTGCTGTCAGTCAGCAGTGAAGCAGCTCCGGCCTTTCCTGGGGTCACTTATCCACCTGCATGTAAACCGATAAGGGACTCAGTGTTCACAGATGGCTTCATGGCTGAGGGACATCAGCTTTTCTGCAGAACGCTTCCAGCAGGTTGGCCAGGTAATCCTAGGGTTCCTTCCGTGTGCAGTGAGAGAGGGAAAGTGCCAATGCATGCACTTACTTCCAAGGTCTCTGTCTTATTTGCTAATGCTCCACTGACTACATCCAGTACATGGCATGGCCGAACTCAGACTCAAGGGGTGGAGAAGTAGACGTCTCATGATGGAACTGGAGGGAGGGAGTGATGTGCAAATCTGCTACCATTTCTGTTACCATCTCTCCCCTGCCCCCAGCCCAGTGTGACTGGAGAAATTGCTGGCCTCCATTCCCCACCTCAGATGTGGAAACTGAAGCCCAGAAAAAATTGCTTAGCTTAGAATTCTTCAAGGTTCCATTCCATACGCTAATTGTATCTTTCTTTCTTTCCCAGCATAGAGTGAGCTTCAAAGCACACATTATGGTAACTAAAAACACACTTGAGTGTGTTGTTTTATGGTGGTTAAGGGGCTCCTCCTGGCCAGCCAAACCCCGAGGCAAGACTCAGAGCAAACCCTGCAGGTGCCAGGGCCAAGGGCACTGCCAGGGCAGAGCCATGCCAGCCCAGCTGTGACCACTTCAGCCCTTTCAAGTTGGACTTGGGTGAGTGGGAGGTGGGAATCCACTTTTATTTCTGGGCCGCTTCCTGCAGATTGTGATTCTTCCGTTGAAGCCTGTGCGAGTTGAATCTCACCTCCGCCATCCTCATCGGGGCCAGCTTCTGCTTTTATAGGTGTTTGCTTTTGCAGGGGTGTTAGATGGATGCAGCCACATTTTCCAAATATAAACAAGCCAGGATGGAAGGTACCCTGGAGAGGCCCCTGCTTGGAATGATGCCCAGGGACACTTTGGAACTTTAGCCTCCCATCATTTTGCCAGGGACTCTACCGTCAGGAGGAGCAGGTGGCAGTAATTCTGGGCTTTGAGAAACTCGAGGGGAGAAGATGTTGGGAGGAGTGTCCTTCGGGGTGAGGGCAGAACTGTGAAGAGGCTGTGATACTGGAGCTCATGTGATTTTCACACTCCCCCGAACTCCTGCTGTTCGGGTTCTTTATCACACTCCATCCTGAGCTGAGTCCCTGTGTGGACTCTCTCCCCCCAGCTTTCCATGTCTCCTTACAGTGAGAGCCACCAGCAGAGAAAGCCCTGGAAGGAAAACCAGCCACAGAAAGGTAGCTTGAAGATGGTGAGGCTTCCCTATGGCCAGCGTGGAGGACGGGTGACACTGGGCTTCAGGACAGAGGGGTAATACCGCCAGGCTTTTTGCTGATGGTTGTGAGTTGTCTCATATTTCCAAGGTAACCCCAACTTCCAAGCTAGAGCTCTTAGACCAGACAGGTAGAAAATGCAAAGACCTAGGGCTTGGAGTTCTTAAGCTGAGGTTAATTCTGTATTTAAAATAATAGTGGGGGCCATAGTGGTGGGGCAACCATGGTAAAACAGGGGGATGAAGAGAAGGGGATGAAGTCAGAAAACAGAAAGGTTAAAGCAGATCTTCCCAGCCCAGCCTACCAATGACAGCTTTTGAGTAAATATGGCACCTCCCTTCATTCTAACACTGCTTCTGGAAACCAAGGTTGAACACCAGGAAGAAGACACACCCAGTAATGGGCTGCCCTTTCCTGTGAATTTGGCCTGCAGAAGACCCGGCCTAACAGAGATTCCCGGTATGGGCTGGTTTCGTGGCTCACTCACATTTACTGACTGTACCAGGGCAGCATGAAATAGCTATGGAGAACAAGGCTGCAGCTATTGGTAGGGCCAGGGACAGTTAGGTGTTTTTGTCCATCAGGACAGAATTTATGGTGCAAGGAGAGGAGACCAAATTGACTGCTGGGTAAACATGGATGACAATGCGGGGCGGGGGGCATCTCTGAAGGTCAACTGGTGACAGTCAAGTCAGCCACATTATTTTCTGTCCCTTCACAAAGAGGAGGAGACATTTTCAGGATGTATTTTTGTCTAAAGTTCTGCAACAGAGAGGAGTTATTGAGAACTGACTTTGAGAAAGCAAGAATCTTGTGGAAGAGTTTTGGCTTTGTTGCAGGAGGGCTGTAAGGTGGAATTCCATAGAACCATCTTGTTCAACTTCTCCATCGGATATTTCCCCATCTACTCTTCTGAAGGCTGGCCATGATGGAAGATTAGAAGTAATTTGTGGAACCAATAAGACCCTGGTCTTATTAGTCCGTGTCTTGCAAGTAAGAGTGCATTTTTCTTTTAATATTCCAATTAATTTGCTGGAGCACCATTGGTCTAATTGCAGGAAATTAGTTTTTCTCAAAAGTTCCCCAGCCATTTCCAAGATAACTTCCTTACTGTATAATTAAAAGGCTCAATCAGTAAATGCTTTGAGAACAAAGGGACAAGCGGCTTCAAAGGCAAATTCTGGGTTCTACTCTGAAGGCAGGAACTTTTTGTTACTCTCAAGAGGAAGATTTGTTTTGCTTGGCTTTCAGGAAAGTCAGTTAAGTCCACAGATCCCTTACTACAGCGAGGACCACAGATCTCTTGCTACAGTGTGAACCACAGATCTCTTGCTACAGTGAGGACCACAGATCCCTTGCTACAGTGAGGACCACAGATCCCTTGCTACAGTGAGGACCACAGATCTCTTGCTACAGTGAGGACCACAGATCTCTTGCTACAGTGTGGACCACAGATCCCTTGCTATAGCGAGGACCACAGATCCCTTGCTACAGTGAGGACCACAGATCTCTTGCTACAGTGTGGACCACAGATCCCTTGCTACAGTGAGGACCACAGATCCCTTGCTACAGTGAGGACCACAGATCTCTTGCTACGGTGTGGACCACAGCTTGTTGTGTACCAGATTGTGTTCTGTTAAAGGAGTTGAGTTTAATCATGTCCTACTCCTAAGACAGCAGGGGCTTAACCAGATCATTTCTGGCCCTCTAGGAACCAGGGTGGCCTACCACCTCCTTTTCACAGCTGTTCAAGGCCCCAGATATCTTAGATATTGCTGTTTGGTCAGCAGGGTGTAGTCCTGGCTCACGTCTCAAGGTGGCTCATCATCACATCGTAAGCCAACCAGACAAAAGGAGAAGGGGTAAGCAGGTAGGCAAGCTTGGCAATTTTATACTTAAATTGTCCTGTATTCCAGAACATAGACACATGTGATGGTTAATACTGACTGTGAACTTAACAGGATCTAGAATCTTTGCAGACAGGCCTCTGGGCACCCTGTGAATGACGATATAGACTAGGTTAACTGAGCTGGGAAGACCTGCCTTAAGGATGGCCCAATTCCTAGGCTTGAGTTCTGGACTACACAAAAAGGAAGAAACCACTAAACGAGTCTAACATGGAGGGCCCTGCTTGCAGGGGTTTCTGTCCTACCCAGTTCCCCCCAGCTGTTTAGCCCCAAAGAAAATCACACAGAGATCTCTATAAGTTATAAGGCTGATTGGCCCATTAGTTCAGGTTTCTTATTAGTTCTTGTAACTTATATTAACCCATTATTCTTATCTATTTTTGCCATATGGCTCAGTACCCTTTTAAGCTGGCAGGTCACATCCTGCTGCTCCGGTGATCTGGGCAGGAGTGGGAGGAATCAACTTCCTCCTTCCCAGAATTCTCCTGTTCTCATTGCATCATTTCTACTTCCTGTCTCATTTTCCTGCCTATACTACCTGCCTGGCCAATCAGTGTTTATTTAAAACATGATTGACAGAATACAAACATTTCTCCTGCACCAAATGAGGATGAGCATTAGTTAGTGGTTCGTTACTTCCTGACTGCACACACCACGTGACACTCATATTGCCTCAACTTCCTGCCATGACGGAGTGCACCCGTGAAGTGTGAGCCACAAGAAACACTCACGTAGCTTTTGTGGAGTATTATATCACTCAACAGAGACAGTAGCGGAGACAGCGTCTACATGTAGCTGGAAAGGAGGTCAAACACACAGATTTTACACTGAAGAGAGAGGAGGCACATGATGGGTGAAAAGAAATAGCGTTGGCACGAGCACCTACCACTCACACAGAACTCTTTCTATTTTAATACACTAGCCCTGCTGTCTTAGTTACGGTGTCTGTGAAGAGACATCACGACCACAACTCTTATAAAGAAAACATTTGATTGTGGTGGCTTACAGTTCAGAGGTTGAGTCCATTGTCATCTTGGCAGGACATGATGGTGTGCAGGCAGATGTTGCTGGAGAGGTAGCTGAGAGTTCTTCATCTTGCACCGACAACAGGATGTGGTCTGTCTCTCTGGGTGTAGCTGGAGCACCTATGAGGTCTCAACGCCCACCAAACATTCTCCAACAAGACCACACCTACTCCAACAAGGCCACACCTAATTATAAATATAAAATTTTTGAGGCGGGCTCTCACTCAATATGAGACTCATTGATTTGGCCAGCTTTGTTGGCCAGTGAGCTCCAGGGACATGCCTGCTTTTTTCTCTCACCAGCGTGTGGCTTATAGACACTCACAATTTCACCTGACTTTTTAAATGTGGGCTCTGGTTGATCTCAGGATTCAAATTCAGGTTTTCATGCTCACACAGTAGATGCTTTATGAACGGAGCCGTCTCTCCAACATCCAAAGAAGGCCTTTGAATGGGGATTTCAAGGCAGAGAAGTTTGACAAAGAGAAGAACTCCAGCAGATACTGGGGAGTAGTTCTTGGCTAAGTTCACTGGCGTGCTAGTGGAGAATTCATCACGGAGGTCGGGAGCTAACAAACTCTAACGACTGCAGGGGGGCAGGCAGGACCACAGAGGGTGAAAGGCCAAGGAAGACACAGAGGTGGCAGCTGTAGAGAGCAGATGCTAGCGACAGGGCAGCCGCGCTCATTGACAGCTGATCACTGCCAGGTGGGGACATGAGCTCAGAGTTGCCAGACTCTCTGAGTTCTTAAGAGAAGCTAGGGCTGGAGAGATGGCTCAGCCGTTAAGGGCTAGACTCATAACCAGATATATGAGAAGCTAGAAATCCCCACGTGTGTGTGTGTGTGTGTGTGTGTGTGTGTGTGTGTGCACGTGCGTGCGTGTGTGTGTGCATACATGCTCGTATGCGTGCATGATCTTTATTTTAAAATGTATCTAAATCAAGTTTTTGAAGAACACAGCAAACAGAAGCCATCTGTGGGCTAGGTTCGGCTCATAGGCATCCAGCTGTGCTCTGTCACAGCGCTGAAGGCACCCTAGCTGGGAGTAACAGGCAGAAACCTGCATGGCAGGAATGTGTCCTCAGAGGTGAGTTGCTGTATAGCCCAGTAGGCTGGGGGAGGAGCCAGGGAAGAGGTTGGCTCACTAACTCTAGGCAGCAAGTCTAGAGCAGACTAGGGTGGCATCTGTAGGAATACAACCAACATGAGCTTCTATTTCTCCTGACGCCCAGCTTTGTGTGATGCAGAGAGGTTGTCAACAGCCTCTTCTATTTTCCCCTGAGCATATGGGTGGTCTTCTGGTCATGTGCCTGCTGTTGTTTGGAGTCTAACCTTGAACCTAAGGTATTATCTGTGGGTCTTGGTCTAGCTCCTGATTCTCACTCTCCACCTCATGACCAGTGTCTTGTTCTCTGTGAAGACTTTGTCTAGACCCTGCTTCCAGCGTTTCAGGTAACTCGAGATCTGTCAGTCCTGTGTGCTCAGATTTCGGCAGTGAGCTTTGGCTACCTTCGGATATCACTAAGCTATGCATTGGTCTTGATTGGAACACTCTCCACTCCCCACCCGACCTAAGCTAAATAGATCTCCCACTGGGTGGATTCCAGATGGCTCAGTGCCCTGCCATAAACTCTTGTTTCTCTGTCTTAGTCAGCGTGCCCACTCCCGCTTAGGTGGTTCCCGGACCCTCCAGCCTTCTGCTTTCCCAGTCTCTGAGGCCATCCTTGTTGCTCTCCTTAGGCCTTCATGCCTGCTTCCTAATGCTCACCTCTGGCCTAAGTGACTTTGCTTTGCCTAGTTCTCCTGGACCGCTGTGCTCTGCTTGTGGACCCAGACTCCTCTGGAGCCCACAGAAGGCCCTACCCCCTGACCTAGGCCTTCATCACGACCCTTTGTTGCCTCTAGTTGTGTTGTCTGATAAGAAGTCTACTACCTACCTACATCCCTGAGGACCACAGGCTCGCAGGTGATAACAGAGGATATCTCAGAAACACTAAATGCGTTTGAATTAGTGACCCATCCTGCAGGAAAGTATACACTTGAGTGGTCGGGGTCTGAGCTCCAAGTAAGACTTATTTGAGTGTGAGGCAAGCCTTTCCCTTCTCTTCCTTCTTCTCTTCCTTCTTCCTCCTCTCATTATTCTTCAGAAGTAAAAACTCCCCAAAATGTCAAAACACTCAGCCCGCCCCTGAATTAAAGAGTGCCTGTCTCGTCTCTCCAGCTCACGTGATTGTGAAAGCCAGGCTTTCGTTCTTAATTCCATCGCTCATTTGTGCAGCAGGAACCATATGTAACTAGCCACTGAATACGTCTGTATCACCCACTCCCTTAGAAAAAGTCATTAATCTAGAGGGAGGGATTCGGCAACCTGAGATTTGCTTGTTTCTTCTTTTCAAAATCCTATCAAAGCAGTCTGTTATAGTATTATGTAATATATAAATTGGATTGCTACACATAAAACAAGTATGACTTTAAGATAAAAAGTGAATAGGGGAGAAAGAAATTAGGGGAGAACTCTAGAAAGGTCCTGATGGAGATGTAAGCCTGTAGAGTATTTGGTTATCTGCTTTAATGCTTTGTTTGTTTCGCTATCAACATACCTTCAAGGAAAAACATTGAAGTTGTTAAAACAAAAGCTGTGTTTTGAATACATGGGTTGTACCGGGCACATCAATTGTGTGTCTGGATGTTGATGATGAAAGAGTCCTAGATGAGTTTCTAGGGCTGGGGGTCTCTGGGCTTCTTGGAGATCTCTCCTCCTTTTGGCACTTGCTAGCAGAAGCTGATTGCAGTCAGGGAGAGAAGACAGTGGAATCGGATTGTTCCTCATTGGCCCAATGACCTCCTTTCATAGACAGAGGTCAAATGAAGTCAGTTTTTTTTCCAGTTTGTTTTATATTTAGGACAACTTCTGAGTGGCTGCAAAGGATCTTAGAAATGTCTCCAATGAACTGGAAATGCACCTGGGGTAGTGTTGTCTGAAGTTTTTGTTCTGCTAGTTCCCGCAATTGTTATGTCCCAAAGAAATCACACAGAGGTCTACAATAGTTATAAACTAATTGGCCTAGTAGCTCAGACTTCTTATTAACTCTCATAACTTATATTAGCCCATTACTCTTGTCTGTGTTAGTCACATGGCTTGGTGCCTTATTTGGTGAGGCAGTCACATCCTGCTTCTTCTGTGGCTGGGTAACAACTGCAGACTAGGACTTTCTTCTTCCCAGAAATCTTCTCTTCTCATTGACCCGCCTCTGCTTCCTGTCTGGTTGTCCTGCCTATACTTCCTGCCTGGCTCCTGGCTAATCAGCGTTTATTTAAAATATAATTGACAGAATACAGACCTTTGTCCCGCACCAGGATAGTGGATGACCGATAATGTGGGAAATTATTTGAACCAGTGCTGTACATTTTTATGCTGGTGTTAATTTAGGCTTGCACTTTATGGAATTAGGTCATTTTAACATCTTAAATCTTAAGGTTTAGAGCAACAAGAGAAGTAATTCTATTCACCTTCAGCAAACACAAAAAAGCCAAAGAAAGACTTTGATATTTTATCAATTAAATGAGCTCCTTTGGGTATTATTATGCTTCACTCATTCTCACATGCCCCTGTACAGTGCCTGGCACACGGGGTGCTAAGTGTAGCAGGGGTTGTGCAGATGCCCCCGTACAGTGCCTGGCACACGGGGTGCTAAGTGYAGCAGGGGTTGTGCAGATGCCCCCGTACAGTGCCTGGCACACGGGGTGCTAAGTGTAGCAGGGGTTGTGCAGTGTATCAATCGTTTGAGAAGGAGTATGCCAACAGTTTTCAGGCTAAGTACTTTAACTCTACAAGTCCACAGTTTTTGTTCACTGTAGAGATAAATTTAGCAGAGTCTGAAACAAAGAATTTAGAGTGGGTGCCAGAAAGGTCTAAATCAGTGATTACGATAGGACTGTCAGGAAGATGCAAAGATCAAGATACCACTTTCCCACGCCTACATATCAGGGTTAAGAATTATGACACTTTACTCGGTAATAATGCCAATAGTATTCAACTCATTCCTTGCCTAAATAAAGCAAAACAGCTTAAAACATTTTCAACACTTTGAAAAGATGTATTTTCTATATAACCAGATGGATAAAGGAATCATGCTATGGAGTCATACTTTTAATATTATTTTTAAAGTTCAAACCTAATTATTTTACATTTTTATGTACTTGTGGAGGAGAGGGATAGAGGGAGAGGTGTCTGAAAGTTCAGACAACTTTCAGGGGTCAGTTGTCTTCTTCCATTTGTGGGCCCTGGGATTGAATTCCAGGCACCAGGCTTGGTGGCAAGTGCCTCCAGCCACCGAGCCATCTCACCTGTGCCCGTATTAATGTTTCTAACTTCAGAGATACGGATTTTACATCTGGGAATAAAGAAAACAACAGAGGATGGGTTTTCCCCACCTGGGACTAGTGACATCCGTCTGACAAGACAGCTGGTGAGTGCTGGTTGGGCAAGCGTGATTCTAGCGACAGTGGGCTGGACATTTTCAGATAGGAGGAGTCACAGCAGGGAGAGAGCCCAGAGAATAAAATACAGTTCCCCAAATGACGAGAGCTCAAGTTACTGTGGCTCCATGGCAACAGAAAATGCAATATTTATACACTTATTTACCCTTCTATTCAACCAAAAAATGCATGCTGTTTGCCATGGTAACGCTTGCATCATATATGCATGTGTTACTTCAGATATGCAGCTGACTGTTCTAAAACAACAAACACATACCAAGACATGAGTGTCATGTGAAATTTCTACTCAATTTACAGTGTTTTGGTGGAAAAATAGGTCCCACTGGCCCTTGACATCTTTTCTTTCAAGGACTCCTTTCCAATTGTAGAAAACCCAGGTGTCTCTGCTGCTTTTTCTGTCTCAAAAGTCACCGGGACATGGATATGTCATTACAAGTGAATATGGTAGGAAGTTCAGATTGAGAATGACAGGAGGAAGAGGCTTATGATTGACAGGAGAGGAAAGGTACCTGACTTCTGCCTAACCCTGTAGTTCAGGGCAGCAAAAGAGGCAAGCACCCATTTTGGGATGATTAAAAAGGCCCATGAAGTCTTCTTTTCTTCAAGGGTTTCTTCAATGTGTTAGCAAAGAGCATCTGTTGGTTAGGACAGCCTTGCTGCCAGACTCAGGAAAGTCAAGCCTTTGTCCCCAGGAAGCTGCAACACTTGGACTCCTGTTAAGACCCTGTGAGGTTTGTATTGGGGACCCACAACTCAGGGTTGACGAGAAGGTGTTTGGAGGATGGGCACTGGTGAGCTGGCTTCTGTGTATGGAGACTCCAGAAGAGGTAAGTCTGGGTGATAGGATTCTAGATACGAAGATGGTAAGACCTCAGGAGAAGGAGAAAATAACTCAGAAGTGTGGAACATCCAGCTTTCTGGAGATACCAGGTTATGAAAATAAACTTCACAATTCTGTCTGTGGCTTCCCAGGTTTTCAGTTTTCTAATGTACCCTTCTGTCAGTGTGATGTGAGCATTTGGGGTTTGGCTGTAAGGCAAAGGTTCCACTCTGAGTTAGACAGCATCCATATCCATGCTTTCCTGAGTTCTGCAAACCTGCATCCCAATGTGGGCCCATTGCTGGGATGATCAGTGTGTTTGCACAAGAGGGCAAAGTCTTGTTGTTTACCAGCATTTTCCATACTTACTTGATTTGGCACTTCTCCATGCTAATTGTCTTTTATTTTTACTTTAATGGTCACTATAATTGGCCATCTGTGACCAACATAATCCTGTGCAAAGGTCAAAGAGCCCTATCTGAGAGCAGGGTCATTTTGTTCTGTTCATAGCCTCCATTCCTCCGGAGGGACAAGTGCTTCTGGACACATAGTCATGATTTTCAGCAAGGTTCTGTGAATGTTAAACGTGCTCCCAAATCTTGGTGGATCCATCTAGAAAGTTTTGATTTTATTTAAGCAAAGTCCGGTAGTTACCTAGTGTGGTTTCCTTTTAGGTCTTGATTCCCAGAGAGAGACTACTCAGCATCATATGCAGCAATGTTTTTTGAAGTGGAAAGCAGACTCAGAGAGGTCCATGCCGACTCTTCCATATTGTAGTCCAGAAACTGTATAGAGAGCTTCCACCTTGAGCTCATTGGCCAGGACTGGCCATCTGGTCTACCCATTGTCCAGGGAGCTTAGAAAGCTGGGCAGGCTCACGAGTCATCATGGAGGAGTAAAACCCTCCTCAGGGTGAGAGGTGGTGAGTTCATAGGCCAGATTTCTCATGAGAAGCTATTCATTTTTGCTAAAGCATCTATGTTTTTAGAAATTGAAGGCTGACTGCAAGCATGGGGTCCTGGGTTTAAAGCCCCCAAAACCCATGCAAAAAACTGTTGGCATGCAAGGTAGAAACAGGCAGATCCTTTGAACACAAAAGCTAGTCAGTCTAGCCTGATCAGTGAGTTCCAGGTTCATCAAGAGACCCTGTCTACAGTTTACAGTCTAGCCTGATCAGTGAGTTAGTTCCAGGTTCATCAAGAGACCCTGTCTACAGTCTAACCTGATCAGTGAGTTCCAGGTTCATCAAGAGACCCTGTCTACAGTTTACAGTCTAGCCTGATCAGTGAGTTCCAGGTTCATCAAGAGACCCTGTCTACAGTCTAGCCTGATCAGTGAGTACTAGGTTCATCAAGAGACCCTGTCTAAAGTCTAGCCTGATCAGTGAGTACTAGGTTCATCAAGAGACCCTGTCACAAAAAAAGGTTAAAACTGATTGAGGAGGACTCTAGGTGACAACCTATGGATTTCATGTCCACGCACACACACGTACGTGCCTCCTTGCCCACATGCGCACATGAAAATGAGTATGTACAGACATGTGCACACACACACACACACACACTGAAAGTTGGAGACTTTGACTACATCTAGTCATAGTAGCTTTATATGGAAGATATAAGTTCTGGTCAGAGTTGAGTAGGAAAGATGATGGTGGGTTCCTGTTTGTAGAAGAAATGCAGTGCTGTAACAATCAGATTCTCAGAATCCTAACATTCATTTTGGTCAGCTGTCCAGCATCCATCACACCAAAGTTTCCATTCTTTAATTCTCATGACAGCTCTGCCATATGGCAGACTGGGCAGGACTAGAACAATTACACAGCACAACAGGCTTTCTTTTCTTTCTGGAAAGGTCTGTGACATTTTACCAGCTGACTAAAGCAGGCCAGGGAAATAACCAGGTCTTTTGGGGACCTATGCTGTCTCTGACTGACACTGATTTCCAGAGACCCAAAGCACCTGTATATTCTAGTCACACTAGACAGTTGGACAATCAGTGGAAACACTGAGGTCTCTCCCCAAGCAGGCTCAGTGAGTCTATGAACCCATCTCCCAGTGACCTCCTTAGCTCTGGTGTGTGTGTTTGCAATGACACTCAGAAGCACTTTGGAACCCTTCCCAACTCTTCTTCCAAGCCCACTTTCCTTCCTCATTTCCCCTTTCAACTTCTGTTCTCCCTAAGATCAAGCACCCCCTTTTGTGCTCTTATGGCACCATTTTTAGCTTATCAAAATATACAATATTTTTTAAAATTTCATGCATTTCCCATATGAGAGAAGCATGTGGTGTTTCTGCTCACTTCTCCAGCGCCTCGATTAGTGGCCAAGTAGATAATAAATAATTGAAGGACAATCACACACATCAGTGAATAAGTTGATGAGGCTCAGGGACATTACAACATTGAGCTGGCAGCAGCAGAGCCAGGCCTTGGACCAGAGTCTCAATTCAATGTTTAGAATTTTTTTTTACAACATGATGCCCTTGCCCCTCTCTGTTTACCTTGTTGGGACCTTTAATTTAGATTACTTATAAACCTAATACAGTGCAAATCTCAGGTAAATTGTTGATATATATATATATATATATATATTCAACTCTCTCTCTCTCTCTCCTTATCTATCTATAAAATAAAGATAAGAAAACCAGGAGGCCAGTACATGTTTATTTTGGTGATAAGAATAGAACCTAGTGCCTTGTGCATGTTAAGTGCATGTTCTACCATTGAACTTCACCCCTACCCTTTGATTTGCTTTTTTGTTTGTCATACTTTGGATCCCTGGACTCTGGAGGACCAACTGTCCTCTCCAGGTGGTGACTACTTTAGTCATGGTCATGAGCCTAGTCTTGCTTTGTTAACATCATTTTAGTCTGTGCAAATTGTCATTACCAGCACAAATGGTGAAGAATTTAAATGTAGATGTCCGAGCATTTTGGTATTGTCAGGTGAGAATCCTTTATAATTGACAGGCCACACAAGAGAAGTTCTTTCTTTTCTTATTGAAATAAACTTTGAAAAGTAAGTTTGAAAAGGACCCGGCAAAAATTTATCAGCCATCTGGGGGAAAGAGGCAGCTATTGTCTGCTCTCCTTCTGTGGGAAACGTCACACCAGGGTGGTTGTTCCTAATGAAGGCAGTGGCTCAGGCTTGGTTGGGATCCTGCTCCTTGGGAGAGTGCTCGTGTGCTAATCTCATATAGCCATCAGTTTTCTCTACAGTGAAAGAAAATCCAGAATGAAAAGCGTAAAACCTTAGCATCTTTCCTGACTAAACTTGGGTATTGTGCAACTTGGCCTAAGGTTTTTATTCTTCTTTCTAGGGAGTGTGCCACCACATCTCTAGATAGTTTAGAGGGTGGAAAAATACCCTTCTTGAGATAGTGGGTAGGTGGGAAGTGCAACTGGTCAACCCTGCCTCTTCTTACTATAGCCCTACTCCCGATCCCCTCTCTTCTCTCATGTAAACCAGACAGTGCCACAGAAAGGGGCTTGCTTGTGCTGCTACCGTGCTTGGCCTCTTGAGCCTGGGGTTTTCTTCCTAGGATTTAACTTCATGCCTGTAGTAAGCTGCTCCTTATTATTTACAGAATAAGGCAAAGTTGATTGTCTCATTTCAAAGGACCCCCACCTGAATCCCGAGAAGAGTGGTGTTTTCTGCACTTGGACTTCTCCACACTGTGTTTTTCCATGGCTGCTTGCATACAACACGGCCATGTCAAGGATCATCGACATCTGGAGTCAGGCAGAAGCTGGAGAGAATTAATGGAAATAGAATGTAAGACAAGCTGATGTTCACAAAGCAGGGTTCTTGATTTGGAGCTTACAGAGTATCAGTAACTTCTCATTGTTTCTCTCTATTGTTTTCTCCCCGTGTTCCTTCTATAAAGTGGGGATAAGCCCAGAGAAGCTAAGAGGCTTGCTCACACTACACAGTCAACTGGCAGCAGATTTGTCAACATGTGCCTGGTCTACTTCAAACACAACCGTTCATTCTCCTGCTCCCCCGTGGCTACTCCCAGGCCATGGTTCTAAAACATTTAAGAACCATTATGATAATTTGATGGAAGTTCTCTGTACTTGTCTCACAAAACACACAGCCTCTGTGCATGGAAAAAAAATCTATGAATTCTGGAGATCCCCATAGCTCACTCTTCTGTCTCTGTGTGCTTCTACCATTGGCATCAAGTAACGCTAAAAGTGACTCCAGGGCTAATCTTCACTAAGCATTTTAGTTTCAGTCCCCTTTAAGAGTTGTAGACATTGAAGTCAATTTTCCCATCCTGTGAGGGCATAGTGGGAAAGTCAAAACTGAAAGAAGAGACAAAGACAGAAAAATATGAAAAGATGAGATTGGCCAAACAGAACTGAGGGTGGCTTTCTGAATGGAAGATCTTTCAGGGTGTAGAGCTGTGGGCGGTGACAAGGGGCTTGAGCATCATTCCCATATGCCAAGATACAGTTGCAGCATGTATACCATGGGCAACAATGTCTCTTTGGCAGGGACAAGCCCAAGATGACTTGGTAAATCTTTTCTATTTCTAATTTTATGATTCTGTGAAATGAAAATGATTAGTTTTGGCCATGCTGAGCTCTTGAGTACCAAAGTCTTATGATGGAATATTACAGATCCAAGTCCATAATCTAGAGGATTATGGATCCAGGCTCCTGAAGCCAGATCCTTGTGTTGTAGGAGGGGCGCTTGTTTGTTCCTGGCTGCCCAGAACTGAAATAATCACACAGAAACCATATTATTTGCAATACTATTTGGCTAATAGCTTAAGCATAATTCTGGCTAACTCATATATTAAATTAACCAATCCCTATTAATCTGTGTATCGCCATGCGGCTGTAGCTTACCAACAAGGTTCCAGCATCTGTCTCTGGTGGGGTGACATGGCTTCTCTCTGACTCCACCTTCTTTCTCCCAGCATTCAGTTTAGTTTTCACTGTCTAGCTCTACACTACCCTATCACAGGCCAAGACATATTTCTTTATTAACCAATGGTATTCACAGCATACAGAGGGGAATCCCACATCACACTAGTGTTCAGCTTCAAGTATTCTGGTGTGTTCTTCCCATTACAAAGTCATTTTCTTCTGTAATCATGAGGCCACCACCCAAATCAGAGAACCAGCAGTTCTTTGATCACCAGATTTTGTTCCAGGCTCATCAGTTGTTCCAATCATGGCAAAGTTACCATGATCAGAGTCACAGATTACATTTACATATTATCTTTTTCTTTCAGTCTGCAGTGGATCACCAATATGTCCTTGACTTTCGTGACCTTGAGGTTTCTAGAAATTAAAGACCGCATAGTTGATAGAATGTCTATCAGTTTAGCTTTGTCTAGTGTTACCTCATGATTATATATAATATAATTATACATAATATATTATATTATAATTGTATATATATATACACAATCACAGATGTGATAATACAGAGGTGTTCTTTGCTAGTTCCTGTTATTTTTGCTTGGTTGTTGGTGGTAGTGTGTGTTTCTCTTCTTTAGGATTTGGTGGTGTAGGATTGTCTATTTCCTGTGTTTTTGTGGGTGTAGCTAACTTCCTTGGGTTGGAGTTTTCCTTCTAGTACTTTCTGTAGGGTTGGATTTGTGGATAAGTATTGATTATATCTGTTTTTTTGTCATGAAATATCTTGTTTTCTCTGTCTATATTAATTGAAAGATTTGCTGAATATAGTAGTCTGGGCTGGCATCAGTAGTCTCTTAATGTCTGCATGATACCTGACCAGGACTTTCTGACTTTCATTGTTTTCATTGAGAAATTGGGTGTAATGCTGATAGGTCTGCCTTTATATGTTACTTGACCTTTTTCCTTTGCAGCTCTTAATATTCTTTCTTTATTCTGTATATTTAGTGTTTTGATTATTATGTGGTGAGGGGACTTTTTTTTTTTGGTCCAGTCTATTTGATGATCTGTCAGCTTCTTGTATTTTTATAGGCATGTTCTTCTTTAGGTTGGGAAAGCTTTCTTCTATATTTTTTGAATACATTTTCTGTGCCTTTGAGCTGGAGTTCTCCTCCTTCTTCAATTCCTAATATTCTTAGGTTCAGTTTTTTTTCATGGTGTCCCAGATTTCCTAGATATTTTGTTTTAAGAATTTGTTTGATTTAACATTTTCCTTGACCGATATATCTATTTTCTCTATTGTATCTCCAAGGCCTGAGAGTCTCTCTTCCGTCTCTTGTATTCTTTTGTTTATGCTGGCTTCTGTAGTTCCCGATAGTTTATCCAGATTTTCCATTTCCAGATTTCCCTTGGTTTGTGTTTCCTTTATTGCCTCACTTTCAGTTTTCTAATCTTGAACCATTTCTTTAACCTCTTTGATTGCTTTTTATTGATTTTTTTTAAGGGATTTGTTGATTTCTTCCAAGTTTTTGTCTTTTCCACTTCGTTGAGGGAATTTTTCATTTCCACTTTAAGGGCATCAATCATATTCATAAAGTTATCTTTTGAACAGTTGCGTGCAGGATTAAGGCTGAGGTTCTGGTGTCAGCTACTGCTGTTGCTGTGGCCCACTGCACTGCTGAAGCTTCCTCTCCAGAGGTATTCTTTGCACCTCATCAGTTGACACATAATTCAAATTGTTCTGTGATTAACAGTGTTTTCTTTGTCAGGCTTGTGCAGCATAAAGTTTTCCTTAACTCTGTTTAGTTAATATGTGTTGAATGAAGGAAATACTTCAAAACTATGAAAATATAAAAACTATACTCTTCCTTGGTGAACATTCATTTTTCATGAATTAATGTCTACATGAACTGATGGTTTCTGATTTGATGGATTAATGTAGGATATTTAAAGTTATTTTGATGCTGAAAATCATCTCTAATTTGGGCTGTGAGAATCCACCCAGACTGCTTCTGTGTTCTTTTCTTGCATCCCCATTTTTCTTTGCATATGTCCTTGCTTTCTAGCATGACCAGGTGTTACAGGCTCATTGTAAACTTCCTCTAATCCAGTCTTAGAATTTTTGAAGATTCTTTTGTCTTATAGTGGAACTTAGAATTTAGAAGTCAATATCTGGATGTGTTCATTTTTACCTACTGGAATGCTTGCAAAAGCCTCTCTTAGACGATAGAGATGGGAAATAATACATATATATTATACATATAAGCATAAACACACACAATGGATATGTACCAATATGTGCGTAAAGAAACTTAGGAATGTGCATTTATATGCCTGCCCACACAGAATACCTACCCTATGACTGAACGTCCTTCACCCTCAGCCTGACATCTGACTATGCAGGCTTGGCTGCTCCCTAGCATGGAAAGTCTTTCATCCTGCTTGATGTATTTTACTTTTCATTTCAGATCTTTTTGTTTCTAATCTAGAGATCATGTTATCTTTTGGGCCCTTAAAAATTGTAAGTACAAATGTATTTGAATGAAAATTCACTTGAGATTTATTTAAAAAAAAACTCAGGATTAATGGTGTTAGGGATTGAATCCATGGCCTTAGTGCTTGTGTGGATATAGTTGCAGGTGTGCTGCAGTGGAGGGTGCAGGTGTGCTGTGG
>LOEQ01003651.1:80641-95942 GCA_001685075.1 Bramus lutescens | reverse complement strand
GCTGAAAAAGGTACCAAGTCACATGGCTAACACAGACAAGAATTATGGGCTAATATAAGTTATAAGAGTTAATAAGAAGCCTGAGCTAATAGGCCAATCAGTTTATAATTAATGTACACTTCTGTGTGATTTCTTTGGGACTTAATGACAGCAAGAACCAGGCAAGACAGAAACCTCAGTCAACAAGGCTCTTCCTTTCCTGGTGACAATTTCTGTCGTTTTTAGGCTGCTTTGCCTGCATCTTTTATCAGCAGAACCATGAACAGTTGCCAGCTTTTCAGTATACCTAGATTTACAAAGGCAGAAAATGAGCTGAGAAAAAGACAGTCTCCAACTCAACAAGAATACAGCTGTCTCCTGCTGTTATGGTGTGTGTGTATGGTATGTGTTGTATGGTGTGTGTGTGTGTGTGTGTGTATGTGTGTAGTGTGTGGTGTGATGTTACAAACTTGCTCCTCAGTGTGGTAATATTAAAACTTGGATCCTAGTGGGAGGTTAGTAGGTCATTGGGGTTCTGCTTTTGGACGGAGATAATATGGTTCTCTTGGAACCATTTTTAATTCTCTTGAGTATTCTTATGAAAGTGCAAGACTGGCTACTTGTTCCCTGGCTTCCTGCGTATCCACGTGATTTCTTCCATTTGTGCTAACTCCCACAGTAACATCATCTTAATGTGATACCACTGAGGGTCCCCTCACCAGAGTAGAGATGATGTCTGCACTATAGCCCTCCCAAACTGTGATTGAGATGTACCTCTTGTCTTTGTACGTTTTCAGCCTCAGTTTATTTTATTATAGCAGCATAAAATGGACCAACCATTTTGTCACTAATGCATCAGGATGACCAAGGGATCTAAGGCACCAGACTCAAGGTCAACTTCCTTGTAGTGTAACTATGTTGTCACCTAACTTAGTGTAAACATTTTGTCACCCAACTATTTCTCGGCGTGATCATTACCTCTTTTAACTGACAGCTACTGCCTGTGGTCACCTTTACTATCTGTCTTTAGAATCTCCTAGTCGGCCCACTTTCCACTGGGTTCAGCCAAATTATAATATAAATATGTCCGGTGTCATTCCTGCGCTCAATGCTGCCTACGGTATTCATTATCTTTAGGAAGAGTTCCAAGTTTTCCTAGCTTAGCGTCCTAACTACTCTGTGACTTGATATATGTGTCTGTTAGATCGTCTCTATCCTTTTTCACGTCACTGTATGTCCTTTTAAAGTGTGCACCCATGCTCCCGTCCCATTGTACATCTGTATGACCAAACTGTGCCCCTTATCTGTGAGGTTTTGCTTATGTTATTCCTTCCTCAGGTGGCACAAGCATTTGAAACCTGACCCTGTTGACTGGGGTAGAAAGTAAACATATAAAATGACGTTGGCTGTTTACAGAACTGCCAGAAAGGCAGAAGAATTTGAAAAGAGGCTGGGTTCTGAACACAAACCACTCTTCAAAACAGGTGGGTTGCAGCCACATTGCAGAGGCTCTCTGTCCATTGCAGCCCGCCTCGTCCAGTCTTGGCTCAGGGTCCCAGGCTGCTTTGAAACTAGACTTGTGATGGCTGCGTAAAATGCTAGCAGTGATTCGGTCTCTGCCCGTTTGTGTTCCTGATTGATGATACAAGTATCTGGATGCCCAATCCTAAATCATACACATGCTTGTCAACTTCAGGAGGGACAGAATTCCAGGAATCTTCTACAGTGAGAACCTAACCAAGCTTTAAAAGCTGGAAGATCTCCAAAGGCAGACTTAGAAGCCCAAAGCGTGACA
This sequence comes from Bramus lutescens, assembly GCA_001685075.1. Classification (NCBI taxonomy): domain Eukaryota; kingdom Metazoa; phylum Chordata; class Mammalia; order Rodentia; family Cricetidae; genus Bramus; species Bramus lutescens. The sequence goes on along the minus strand of LOEQ01003651.1, from coordinate 94,168 downwards.
GCTGTCCCTTGTAACCCAGCCCGCTGAGGATTCTGTGACTGTCTGACACCCTTTCTGCCTTATTCGCAGTCTTCTACCTCAGTGTGCTCCACCTACTTAGTGATGGCTCAAACATAGGGGTTTCTTTTCCTTAAGGAAATCATTCTTGGCTCCCAGGGACTTGTCTTGATTCTTTGGATTTATTTATACCTGTTATTTGTAACATTTTGTTGTGCACCTGTTAGGAACCAGTGTCTGCCCTCATTGGTAAACTCTCCCAGGGTAGGTACAGCGTCCCGGCTGTCTTTGGCCTCCCAGTGTGTGACAGTGTTAGACCTTTCAAATGTGCTTGGTCAGTTGATTTATTTTCTCAGCATTAAAGTGAACCGAACCACAGAGAATTACATAGGAGTCAGTGAGATGGAGAAACAGCAACCCTTTTTTATTTTATTTCTTATAAATAACAGAGGCAGGGACAGCCCTTCTCCTCCTTCTACCTTAACTCTTATTTAGTTCTCCTCAAAGATCAGTTTCTGCTGTCACTATTCCCATTCTTTGCCCAACCACTACCATGGCACGTGGCCTATGGAGTCCTATGGTTTGCAAACTGTGGCCCTGCCAGGCCAGAGGAAAGCACAGGGACAATTGATATAGCATAGACAAATGCAGAGAACTTTTGGAAAATATGCACAGCTCTAATTAAGTTCTGTTTTACCACGAATCCAGTTTGGTGTCTTTGGAGCAGAAGGCCTACCTGATCAATGCTCTGGCCCTTGAGCTCTCTGGCTAAGAAGTGCACACATTTTTAAGATGAGCATAAACGCAGCTCACATTGGTCATGCTACAGTCTGAGTAGATGGATTTGTGCTTCAACAGACAGTTGGTCCCTGGGTAGAAATGTGGGCCAAGGGCCAGGAGACCCCAGTTTAATTTCCAGTTAAGTCATCTCTGTTTATTTCTTACAAAATACATATTTAAAAAAACCAAAAATTAAAACGTCATGCTTAAAACACTCTACAGTAAGCAGAGGCCCGAGAAGAGGGACCACTGCCAGCATCACTTTCTGAGAAAGCTGCATTCAATTTTAAGTTTATTTTATTACTGGGTACAGAATGGTGCTCAGAGAGCTGCAGAAGTCACTGCACATCTGGGCAGGACTGATCAGATGTTTCTCAGCCTTCTCCCTGGGCAGGGAATGCTCCAGTGTGGGGAGAGACAGCTTGAGGCCTTGATGGCTGAGGCACTGGAAACATAGCCAGGTATCTACAACCCCCGTCTTTCTGCCACGCTCAGCCAGTCCCATGGATTTGTTAGCCTTTGAAGTACCTCTTGGGTCTCTCTCATCTCCTGGTTGCTTTTTCCATTTTTCTGCTCAGTAATCTTCTTTGCATCTTCTCTTGCTGTTTTTGCAAGTACCCTGACAGTGTTCCACCCTTTCCTGGGTTCAGCTCCATAGGTAGCTTCTTTTTGCTCTGAGAAAGAAGGTGGAAGCCTAGCACAGCCTTAGCCCCTGTGATGTGATCCCATAGAGTTCTCCACCCTGGGCAGGCAGCCACCTTATCCTGTGCTCTGGGTGGGGGTGGGACAGCCACTCTGGATTGTCGGTTACATGGTCTGCACCATGTACCTTCTAAGGACATGCTCTGCTTTTCCCTCTGATTGGGAAGCTATTTATAAGATCTCCTCCTGAATAAATTCCAGCCCATCCCGGGAGTCTCAGTCCAGAGATCAGGCCCTTTGAGAATTCTTTGTCACCTCAGCCCAGTGAGTCTGCTGTTTAATGTGCTCACAACCCTGACAGAATATGCTTCTCCTGCTTTCACATTTATCAACCCTTAACCTCATACATTTATTCTATGATTATTAGAATAATTTGCTCCCACTAATGACAGTGGAAACTTGCAGTGAGTACTTACTGTGTATGGGCAATTTCTGAGTTGTGTTAATATATTAACTGTTTCTCTTTTCACAAAGATGTAGGAAGTCCACTTTCTTATTATCCCACACCCACATAGCCAGTAAACATACAGCTGAGAGATGAGCTGGGCAGACTGACTTCAGTGTGTATGATGTCATTCTACAGTCTGCTGTTGAGTATAGTTTTTGTCCCCAGTCAAAGCCCCATGTTATTGAAGGCTTGGTCCTTAGGTTAGAATTATTGGGGGTGACGGTGGTGTGGACCTTAAGGAAGTGGTCCCTAGTACTAGGTTCTTAGGTCCCTGAGTGTGAGCCCTCACGATGATGGGATTCTAGTCAACCTTAGCCTCCCTCCTTTCAGCCCATTGCTCCTGCCTCAAGATGGAACCATTTGCCCCCAGGGAGTCCTGTCCTTGTCATTTGCCATGAAAGCCTCCCCACCAGCCATACCCATGGGGCCAGCTAGATCTGGACTCTGACTCCAAAGTTGTGTTGCAAATAAACCTCATGGTTTTCTTAAATATCTCTGTCAGGTGTTTCCCTGTCGCAATGAAAAGCTAATATATCCCTCTCCAGGGTCAATGCTTCATCTTTCTCTCTCTGTATCTCTGTCTCTGTTTGTCTCTCTCTCTGTGAAATTTTGCTACCATATATATTGTTATGATGGGCAGAGTGCTGGTTGCCCCAAACACCCTGAAACACACGCCCCTTGGACTCTTGGATACACTATAGTGCAGAAGAGTAGGGGAAAGGTAAGAATATTCTTTTGTTTTAGCATCTATTACCATTTAATCTCACTGTAAGCAGGCAGGAAAAGTGAGAGCAGGCTCCTGAAGAAGGTGGCTTCTAGTCTTAGAAGATTTGGAGTGGACTAATGGTGAGAAGGCCAGGGACAGATGTCTAAACAGGACCAACATGGGAAAGGGAACGGCACAGGGACACTCAACCTAGAATCCCTCTAGTGGGAACTTGGCTTAGGGCCCCTCTCCCCTGAAAAGAGCTATTATTCTCTCTCTCTCTCTCTCTCTCTCTCTCTCTCTCCTTTCCTCTCTCTCCCCTCTCTCTCCTTTTTTTCTCTCTCTCTCCTCTCTCTCTCCTCTCTCTCTCCTCTCTCTCTCCCTCCTCTCTCTCCCTCCTCTCTCTCCTCCCTCTCTCCCTCTCTCCCCCTCTCTCCTCTCTCTCTCTCTCTCTCTNTCCCTCCCTCCCTCCAGCATGCTCTTCTGTGTTTCTCAGACATTCAGTTCTTTTTCTATCCCACAGAACAGGCTTGGCAATCTCCTGGATGACCACCAGCACCCTTATTATAATATTTCATGGCAAATGGTGAAAGCCATGTGTGGAATTAAGGTTGCTAAAGCACTGACTTAAGGTGAGGAGTGGCCCTGGATTACCTGGGTGGGACGGATCCAGTGTACTGGGGTCTCACAACCAATTTGATTCTAAGCCTATGTGTTTGTGTATATACTGTATGCATTTCCATGTCTTATTTACATAAAAAGACTTAAGGTTTCACCATACAAGAACCAAATACCTCTCCCCTATCAGGAAGTATTGCCTTGTGGGGAATACATGTGCCGGATTCCATGAACAAGTTGTACCTGTACTGGAGGAATCAGCACTGCCTCTGGCTTTTATCACTATACTGCCTTCCGTTCCTGGCATAATGCCTGGCCTATAGAGGGTGCCCAATAAGTAGCTGTTGAATGGATGCAATGAATTTGAATTGAGGGCTCTAATCCTATGTGCAGAAAAATAGAGGGACTGGAGGATGCCATGTGAGGAAGTGAGTGACTCAACATTTTGGGCAACTGAGCCCCCAGCTCTGTAGATGGTGAGGGGCAAATCACCATAGATTCAGCCTTTCCAACAGTGACACTTCATCAAACAGACTGAGGCGCATGTAGAAGGAGGATTGGCAGTGCTGGCTCTGGGGTGTTGGAAATGGTGTTGGTCACGTGGCTCCAGGCTATGTGGGGTGTGGGTAGTAGCTGACAAAGGAGCCTCACATTCCATCTGAGTTGTCTGAAGTATCTCGGCTAATCAGCAGTCAAACTTCCCATGCTCATGATCTTGGCAAAACCCACGCTGAGCTAATACTTTCATTCCTATTTATGCCAGTGAGAAGCCTCAGAGAGGTCAAGCGTCTTGCTCAGAATTCCATTTTCCCCCTAGGGTTCGGAGAGAGATATCAGATGGCAAAGTGTTTACTACAGAAGCATGAGGACTGGAGGTCAGCTCGCTGGAACCCACACGAGAAGCTGGGTGCAGGAATGCACACCTGTAAACCCAGTCCCGGAAGGCAGAAGCAGGCCACGCCTCAGGCTTGCAGACCAATGAGGTGAGCTCGAGGTTCAGTGAGAGACTCTGTCTCAAACTACGAGGTGTAGAAAGAGTGAAGAAAACATGGCGCCAACCCATGCTTTCCACAGTGCTCACACGTGTGCACACAAATATGTACATATACACTTGCATTTTCTGTACACTTGAGAGCCAGAGAAGGAATGGCTTTCTGTGACCATTATTCTTTTGGGTCTTACAAACCTTTAGGATTTGCATTTAACCGAGTCATTTTCAAGTCTTAGGTAGAGCCATGCTGTTTCAAAGACAAGCATCTTTTCTTTCATTCTCCAAATGTCTGCTTAGTTTTTCAAGATCTGGGTGCTGGTAGCCCCGTGTTTGTAGGAGAACCTACAACGCACGTGCTTTCCTGGCAATCTCCCCAGCTCTTAGGAAGGTGCAGACTCTTCCTGGGGGCCTGCTCTGTGTCTGAGTCATGGTGATGATGGGAGACCTAAGCTCTGTTAGATGACAGACATGCTGGCTTTGTTCTGCCCCAGCACTCGCTAGGAAGCATATTCCTTTCTGACCCTCATGGAGATCTGTGGCAGTCAGACAGAAGCACCCTGTTGGGGTAAAGGCAGAAAGACAGAGAGTGGAATGTACCAAGCATTCTGTTTCCATGCCAACGGGGACTAGGCGATATGGAGGCTATTGGAAGTAGGGCAAGGGCATTTAGGGATGTGGCCAAGATGGAGGTCAGGGCACAGCATAGTACAGAAGACCTTTGGGGGAGTAAGTTCTCAGGCACATGTGAGGGATGGTCTCAGAGCCATGCTTGGCAGCGTCCACCACTCACTTGATCTTACCACATAGCAGTGCTGATCTCCAGGGCCCATGCATAGCTAACAGAGAACACTTGTCTGGCATTCGTGTTTCCTAATAACTTTCCTGTGTAAGATCTCAGGATGGTGAGTCTTAAGGGGGTCTGGCCCAGGATCTCCATGGTTGCTTTATTTCCATATTTCAGCAGTCGTTGATTCTGGTGCCCACTCCATGCAATGATAACAGTGCACACAAACATTTGGATTATATTTTCCATCTGACATATTTGTTTTACTTCTATTATCTAATTTTATCCTCATACCCAAACTATGAGATGTACTCCTATGCACTTATTTTTAGAGAGACAATGAAGATGCAGTGGTTCATTAAGTGATCTGAGCAACCACGGTATGCCACTGTCCTGAGTGCTTTTTTTCTCATTTGATACTCCGTGCACAGAAGGTGGGCACTATTATCATTATTCTTGTTTTGCTGACGTAGAAGCTTAAAACCGAAGTGGCTACCAATGTTCAGGGAACGTGTAAGAAAAGCTGAGAATTTGAAAACAGGCCGCTCACACCGTATCAAGGATCGATCGCTCTATAGTATTGTTCAATACTACTCATTTCTTTCCTGCTCACAGTTTATGTCACATGATCTTAGAGACGTATAGGAAAATAACGCTGCTTCTGCTCCTAGTCTAGAAGGGGAGGCTCACGGAGTGGTTCCCAGGGTAGAAGGTGAAAGATGGCGGGAGTCAGAAAGAGTCCCCGAGCATCTCTAGGAAAGGCCTTGTGTGGCTTAGAGCCCACAGTAGTCTCCAGGCTCAGTCTTGTTCATCTGGCCCATACTGGCTTGTCTAGTTCCAGTTTCCCTCAAATGGAGCTGCTCTTTCAGGTTTCTGGCTTGGCTATTTTTGACTTTATATTTGGGGCTTGAGACCATTCTAAAACAAACAAGCAAGCAAGCTAACAAGGGTCATAGGCAAGCAAACTTTCTTGCACAGGATGCTATACGACGGATAGTTGGAGACTCAGCCTTGGATTTTCCTAGCTCATTTCTCATCCACTTGAAGAGTCATCTTTTGCTTCCTTTGCTGGGCACATCTTATTTCCTCCNCAACATTCCTGGCTCCTTCCCTACTCCAGTAAAGCCTTAAGCCCCGCCTCCCCTCACCCATCACTTTCTAGACTGCACTGCTGCACAGAATGCTGATGCTTTCTCTTTTGATGCATGTTGTTTGGCAAGTGTCTGTATAATTCTGGGGTTGGCTTAAAATGAGTTGGGGAAAACTTCTGCAGAGCATTGTCTTCTGGACATGACAGGGTCCTCGTGTCCGTGAAGTCACAGCAGCCATCTTCGCTAGCATAAGATCTGCACAAAATCCAGCCAGCATGGAGAGTTTAGGGTCCCACGATGCCCCACACATAGTGAGGAGCCATTTGCAGGCTACTTAGGGAGTGAGAGCCAGTTCTTTTTGTTGTTGTTGTTTACAGCTATGTATGTAGCCTGTGCTCCAGTGGATGACTCCCTACACCCTTGCATGTATGACAAGTACTAGCTGAACATGAAATTGGGAAGGGGGGTGTATGTGTGTGTAGTGACGTCCAAGAAGAGTTGGAGGGGAAATCTGTGTGTGGATATGATCCAAACATGTTGTGTTTATGTATGCGATTACCAAAGAATAAGTAAAAATAAAAAAATGCAATTCACAATTGGTTTAAAAAGTATTTGTCATTTGAAATTTATGTAGTTTCTTGGACATCTGATTACCATCACTGGCATAAGTTTTTCAGAATCTCAGCAGTTTGGCTGGTATTTATCTGGTATACATACCTTTCCTCCTATTAGTCCTGAGGAATCACTGATTTCCTGCATGTGGATTCTGTCTCCCCTCTTTCCTTGTCACCCAAGTCCACATCTTTCCCATTACGGAGTGAAACTCCTAGACACCTGGCCAATCAGGACCTAGTGTAGGTATTTAGAGAATGATCATTTATGTAGTACAGCCATTAAACTCAGAAAAGAAGTCTTCAAAAATTGCTGGAAAATTTGCTTGGCTATTTGATATGTGCATGTTTTATTTTCTGTTCTATTGTGTGAAGAGGTACCATGGCCAAGGAAACCTATCAATAAAGTATTTAATTGTGAGCATGTTTGTAATTTCCGAGGGTTAGTCCATGGCTATCATGGTGCACGGCAGGAGGAAGGCAGGAAAGATGGAGCAGCACCTGAGAGCTTACATCCGATCCGCAAACAAGAGGCAGAGAACAAGAGACTCTGCTTGGGGTGGGCTTTTGAAATCTAGTGGCACACCTCCTCCAACAAGGCCACACCCCCTAATCTTTCCTATATAGTCTACCAACTAGGAATCAAACATTCAAACAGATGAGCCTATGGGGGGGGGCATTCTCATTCAAACCACAAGGACACATAATCAGTCACATCAATGTTGGTGTCTCGCTGGTAGTGATCCTGCAGAGCCTTGTTTGGGATCTTCCAGCGAGAAGGCAATTATCTGGGTGCATGGCCACAGACAGCAGTATCTTCCAATGCTCTTATCCCCTGCACCGCCCTTTTTATCTTCATGGAGCACCTCTGACAGTTGCTTGCTTTCATGCTGTTGCTTCCGCAGGAAACGTTTTTCTCAGGGTCAGGAACCCGCATCATTCGGTTCCACTGTCTCAATCCAGTTATAGTGCCTAGAAAGTTCTGTAGGCCAAGTGAATGCTATGGTATAGAAGAGGCAACTTGGTGTTCCTGATCTGTGTGAAAAAGGACTGGTAAGTCCCACCCGTGGAGCCATTACTATGTATTTGTGTTTCCAAGCGTTAAATATTTAGCTTGGCTCATTTAGTCAAAACTGTAGTTTGTATTTTCTTCTTCTCTGTGGAGATCCCACATTCCTCCCCTCCTCCAAGCATGGGAGAGGGAAACTATGCAGCATGTCGAAGTGTTCTCTTCTTTTCACCAATAATTTTAATGACAAACACACACATCACTTGCTGTATATCAGGCACTGTTAGAAAACAATGCACAGTTTGCTACAGCAGCTCTGCAGACTTTTCTGTTTGCAAAGATCTGGTCTTTCTGAGGCAGAGGGCTGGAGTTTAAACCTGGGGGAAGGAGCCAAAGGCCAGGTGCTCAGTAGCCATGCGCTGTGTCCTCGTGAGGAACTGTTCGCTGTGTCTCCTGGGAATGACGCTCTGACCCCTCATAAGGAGAGAAGGGTCAGCTATAGCTTTCAGTTGAGGAATCAGAAGTTCAAGTTCAATAGCTACTTCAAGGTCATGCCACTAGTAAAGTCCTGAGTGTAGAGCGAATGCCCTGTTCTTTCCCCATCTAAACTGGCTGGATGCAAATCAGGTAACTCCAAGTCTTTTAAAAATGCTGACTCCTGAGGGCCATCTTGGGTTAATCTTCCCCTTGTAGGCCTGAGTCTTGAGAGCAAGGGCTCTGACATCCTGAGCACTCCATTTTCTTATGACAACACTGGGTTCTGTGTGTTTAAGTCAGAAGCTGTGATGCAGAAGGAAAGCCTTGCAAGGCTCTGGATGCCTTAGCTTCCCTTCACTGTTGTTAGATGGGCACCCATGTGCCAGTATCAAGAAAGCTTAGAGCTCACGCCGCTACTTGCTTATCCTAATTCTGCATTTCTGCTTCCTGTGTGCTCTAGAACGCCATCCCATCTCTACCTCAGATGACAGTTCAATGGGTTTGAAGGTCGTGGTGTGACTTTTCCTGGGTAGATGTGAACAGACGTTGTATGCATCCAGATAGGGCAGTGAAAACTGACCACGGAAACCTCCCTCCCTGAGTCCATCTTGGTGAACCAATTAGTCTATTGGGGTGACCACTGAAGTTGCACTGCTGGGATTCCTTGACCAGGTTGTAGAGAGCTCTACTGAAGGCATCTTTCCCCCAACCCCTGTTTACTGTTTATATACCAGCCAGAAGTGACCTCTCCCATCTTGTAACGCTTGCACGAGTTGTACAACCTTTTCATGAGTTTTGTGAGGCCAGCCTCTTCTCTCCACCCGGGAGAGATTCAGCCTAGAGGTAATAGCCACATAACAAATGCTTCTCTCTCTCTCTCTCTCTCTCTCTTCCTTCTCCTCCTCTTTCTCCTTTTCCTCTTCTTCTGCAGAAAACTAGATTTTACTGAAGCTTTCTTACTTGATTCCAAAGACATGAGGGTATTTATTATAGAGCTAAGTAGTTGCGGACACAGTATAGTTGCATGCCAGTCATCAGTTAAACCCTACTCAGCTTTTAGAGCAATGCACTATTATTGGAAGTGAACATAAATTAATTAAAGAAAATAATAAAAAGAAAGAACACATAGTTCTCTGCCACCAACAAACCAAATTAGTCCTGTGCAATGACCTTTAAACAATGCTGGCCACGGTTCTTGTCATCAGAGAACTTCAAATGCTTCAAACGCTCATTTGCAGCTCTTTACAAGGCGCAGGTGGAATAAGGCCAGCCGGAAGTAGAACTGGCTTCTTTCGGGGGCCAGAGAACTCACGGACTGGAAGCTTTATCAGGACTTTCACCTTCTGCTTGGCCATATCCATCTGCTTACCTGGGCTTGGGCATCTCAGGATTCCATTCCCTTTCTGCTGGTTTTTCTTTTGAAAAATCACATTGTTCTCTCCCGAAGTTAAGGGATAAAACTTGTCTCTGTTTTGGATATATTATGAAACCAGCACTCAATTATTCATCTGGTTTAATTTAAAATGCAAAAATCTTTGAAAAATAGGTATTTTCAAACTAAGCGCTCTGGTCTGCTGCTCTGGTTCTCATTAGCTTGGCTGCAGCCCTTGATGATATGTTGGAGCTGCTTAAACATGGCGCACATGCCTGCTCTCAGGTGTTTGTAAACCCGCTGCTGTCCCAGAGGGCCCAGCTGGTCTGTGGCATCCTAACAGCCCCGTGCTGAAACCTGGTGTTCCCCACACTCCACCGGTGACTTTCCTGAAAGGAATTTAGTTGTTTAATGGGATGTTTTGGTGACGTCTGCATACTCTGCTGAAGCGCAGGATAAAGGAATGACAGCCCCCCAGCTCCCTCCCCACCTCCAATCAATTCCTCTTCCAGTGTTTCTCTTCTGATACAGGTGAGCCTCCCATAGATATCAGCCAGGCATGATTTATCAAATTGCAGAGAGACTAGGCACCTTCTCTGTATTATTATTAAGGCTGGATGAGGTAATCTGGTATGAAGAATGGCTCTCCCCAAAACAGGCATCAGAGTAAGAGACATTCCCTGCTCTCACTGTTAGGAGTCTCACAGGAAGACCAAGTTACTGTAACGTATGTGCAGAGTGCCTAGGTCAGTCCTATTTTGGCTCCCTGGTTGTTGCTTCAATCTCTGTGAGTCCCTCCGAGCCGAGGTTAGATGGTTCTGTGGGTTCTCCTGTGATGTCCTTGATCCCTCTGGCTCCTACAATCCTTCCTCCTTGAGCTCCACCTAAAGGTTGGCTGTGGGTTTCTGCATCTGTTTCTAACAATTGCTGGATGAAGCCTCTTGGTGACAGTTGGACTAGGCACCAAACTATGAGAATAGCAGAATGGCATTAGGAATCATTTCATTGACTTTTTTTGGGGGGGGTCTCAGGCTGAGTCAGACATTATTGGTCACTCCCACAATTTCTGTACCACGTTTATCCCAGTACATCTTGCAGGCAGGACAAACTGTAGGTTGAGAGGGTTTGTGGCTGGATTGGGGTCCTGATTCCTCCACTAGAGGTCTTGCTGGTTACAGGAGATGGCTGGATCTGGAGGTAGTCGAGTCCCAGTTTTCTGAGGAACCATCATAGTGATTTCCAAAGTGGCTGTACAAGTTTGCATTCCCGTCAGCAACGGAGGAGTGTTGTCTTTGCTCTACATCCTTGCCAGCATAAGCTGTCACTTGGTTTCATCTTAGTCATTCTGACAGGTGTAAGATGGTATCTCAGAGTCATTCTGATTTGCATTTCCCTGATGGCTAAGGATGCTGACCATTACTGTACGTGATTCTTGGCCGTTTGCAATTCCTCTGTTGATAACTCTCGGTTTAGATACTACATTTTAAAAATTGAATTATTTGGTTTGTTGATCTCTAGTTCCTTTAGTTTTTTTTTTTAAATGTATTTTGGAAATCAGTCCTCTGTCAGATGTGAGGTCAGTGAAGATCTTTTTCCATTCGGTAGGCTGCCATTTTGTCCCTTTCACAGTGAGTGTCCTCTGCCTTACAGAAGCTTTCCGTTTCATGAGGTTCCATTTATTAAGTTTTGATCTTAGTGTCTGTTTGACTGGTATTCTCTTGAGGATGCCATTATGTTCAAGGTTATTTCCCACTTTCTCTTCTAACAGGGTCAGTGTATCTGGTTTTGTGTTGAGGCCTTTGGTCCACTTGGACTTGAGTTTTTTGCATGGTGACAGATGTGGATCTATTTGCATTCTTCAACATACAGATACTCAGTTATGCCAGCACTATTTGTTGAAGATGCTTTCTTTTCTCCATTGTATACTTTTGGCTTCTTTGTCAAAAATCAGGTGTTTGTTGGTGTGTGGATTTAAGTCTGGGTCTTAGATTTGGGTTCATTGATTAACCTGTCTGATTTTATGCCAATACCATGTGGCTTTTATTATTCTGACTCTGCAGGAGAGCTTGAAATTGGGGATGGTGAGACCTCCAGCTGTTCTTTCATTGCATAGGATTGTTTTAGTTATCCTGGTTTTGTTTCATATGAAGTTGAGTCTTATTCTTTCAAGTTTTCTGAATAATTGTGATGGGATTTTGATGGGGATTTTATTGAATTGGTAGGTTGCTTTTGGTAAGAGGGCCATTTTTACTATGTTAATATTACCAATCCTCATGGAGCATGGAAGATCTTCCCACCTTCTTTAATTTCTTCTTTAATTTCTTCTTCGAAGACCTGAAGTTCTTGTAATACAGGTCTTTCACTTCCTTGGTTAGAGTTACACCAACATATTTTATATTATTTGTGGCTATTGTAAAGGGTGTTGTTTCCTTATTTCTTTCTCAGCCGGTTTATCATATNTTTTTGAGTTAATTTTGTATCCAGTCACATCGCTGAAGGTGTCTATCAGCTGTAGGAATTCTCTGGTAGAATTTTGGGGGTTGCTTATGTATACTATCATATCATCGGCAAATAACAATACTTTGACTTCTTCTGTCTTTCTAGTTTGTATCCCTTTGATCTCCTCTAGCTGTCTTAGTACTCTAGCTAGAACTTCAAATACCATATTGAATAAATATGGAGCGAGTGGACAGCCTTGTCTTGTCCCTGGTTTTAGAGGAATTGCTTTAATTTTCTCTCTATTTAATTTGACTTTGCCATGTCTCATTTTTAAAAAATAATTGCATTCTTTGTTTTCTTAATGTTTAGTTTTCCATTTTTTTGTTGTTGTTCTTTGTTTGACACAGAGCCTTTGTCCTAGGTAAAGATAGTAAAGATATTTATCCATTCTGTAGGCGTCCTCTTCACTCAAATGGTGGTGCCCTTCGCCTTACAGAAGCCTTTTAGTCTCATGAGATCCCATCTATCAGTTGTTGGTTTTCCTGTGCTATCCCAGTCCAGTCAGAAAGTTCTTTCCCGTGCCTACATTAATTTCGAATGTATACCCTGCTTTCTCCTCTAACAGATTCAAGGTGTCCGTTCTTATGTTGAGCCCCTTGACCCATTAGGAAGATGATATGGATCCACTTTCATTGTTCTATGTGCAGCCATCCAGTGTGACCAGCACCATTTATTGAAGATGCTGTCTCTTTTTCAATGTGCATTTTTGTTCTATTTGTCAAAAATCAGATGGTTAGGGAGCATGGTTTACATCTGGGTATCAATTTTACTCCATTGATAAATTTGGTTTTATGCCAGTAGCATGCTTTTTTTATTCTATAGTATTTTTTTCTATTTTCTATATTACTTATTTTTTCTATATTCTATATTATTTATTTCTATTTTCTGTTTTATTTATTTTATCTTTTAGGGTAGGAAAAAGAAAAAGTAGTGGAACTTGAAATCAGGGAGGGTGATAGATCCTTTCAGCAACGTTTTATATTGTTCAGGATTGTTTTGGCTATTCTGTGTCTTTCGTGTTTCCATATACATTTTGAATTATTTTTCAATTTCTAAAAAGAATTGGTATTTTAACAGGAATTTCATTGAATCTGTAGCTTACTTTTGATAGTGTGGTTTAAATGAGGAATGTCTCCAGTAGACCCACATTTTGGATAGTTGGTCCCTGGTTGTTGGTAGTGTTGTTGACACTGTTTGGTGTCACTGTTGATGGCACTGTTTGGTGGCATTGTTTGGTTGTTTGGTGGCACTGTTTGGTAGCACTGGTGGCAGTTTTTGGTTGTTTGGTAACACTGGTTGTTTGGTGGCACTGTTTGGTTGTTTGGTGCACTGTTTGGTGGCACTGTTTGGAGGCTATGGAACTGTAGCAAAAGGGGAGCAGGCCTGCTTTTCGTCCAGCCCAGCTCCCGCACGGCTAGCTTATACCACGAAATAACAACACA